>JAGDQP010002393.1:0-35609 GCA_022664845.1 Lepisma saccharinum
CTCTATTTTTTTTAAATAATATCAAGAAATTCAGTATTTAAAAATTTATATTTTCCACACGCCGAATTATATGACATTAAATGTAGTATTTATGATACATTCTTCTAATTGGTTTCTTATTTTAAATAAAAAAGGATAGCAACAAAATAGTATAGTATTCAAAGAATACCCAGAAATCCGCAGTTCTATCAGGATTTTTGTTACAACTCTTTTTCTCCCTACATATCGTTGAAGATCATCCAGAGTTAGTATTAAAGATATTTTGTTTATAATATATGTCTAAAAGGCGATCCTCAATAATAGTGAATTCTAGGGTACATAATATATTATATTTATCAGAAACCCAATTACATTTATTTTCCTTTGGTACAAAGAGACAAATGGCGTGTTAAATCTATTTAATAAAAGAAATGGAATAACGTATAAGGAAAAATTACCTGTAAATGGTCAGAATTTGTAAGAATATTAATTTTTAAAATTAAAAAAATTGAAAGAATTGTATTTATGACATAATTTGATTGGTTCCTTCCAGCACCTACCCAATAACAACATTTTCTGAAATGACATTGTTTTAATTGCTCTTCAAAACTTAAGCAAAAAATAGTTCATGCAACAAAGTTTTAGGGTGATATGCTTACATTAAAGATATAAAAAACCTAAACTAAAAAAATATCTAATTTGTTAAGGCAGTTTATAAAAAAACATAAAATTAATATATTTCTAGTTATTTCTTCTCAGTCATATAGTTAAATTCACTTTGCTTTTGCTGGTTAATTCTAAATTAGCTTAGTGAAGTCAAAACCAATAATCTATAGATGATCTTCAGTAGAGAATATAAAATCTAACGAATTGTGTTTTAGAATGACAACTTAATAGAATTTGTCATAGTAACCACACGGAAGAAGAAATATTGTTAATATTATGTAATATAATATTTCACATTTTTTTGTTTTTCAAATACAGCTTTGCTTACTATTTCAGGAACATCAAAACAAATATTTTCAAAGCTTATTCTCATTTTTCAAAAAAATGGTAATGGAGAAGACAAGTCGTCGGCTGAGAATTAGAAGGTTCTAACTAACAGTTTTTTTTATTTTTCACTTCTTCCCACCAGAGGCAGCACCTCATGAAAAGGTGTAAGTGCAAGATATTTCATAAAGAAGAAAATTCTTTTTTTTGGCAGTTATTGTATAAAAGAAAAGGTTCTATCTGCACAACCTGTATTTATGTTGGAATTAAAAGTTCTAACTGCAGTTCGTAGGGAAAGTGGCGTCCTGTGCAAAGGAGGAAAGCGATGCTGTTAGTGTTGCTGACAATATTAGTGATACATATTTATAAATATACTCGGAAAGTGAATGGGACCTGCCAGGCAGCGATTCCGCCAGAATTTTCAGTTTGGGGGGTGTAAAGTCAAAATTGGGAGGGTATAAATAGAATTTTGCACAGTTTCTAATGTTTTTTGAGCGCAAAACTTTTAAAGCTGGGGTGTTCTCGAGAATTTGGGGGTGACACCCTGGCGGAATCACTGCTGCCAGGAGATTTCAATGCTTCCACGGACAATCTGACGTGAGATGTATATTTCTATAGCTCGTATGAAGAAAAGTGTGCTCAGGGGAACCTGCCCGCAGTGAAAGAAAGTTACTACAGATATATTTTTAATTACGAGTTCGATCTGGCCTTTCATAAGCCGAAGATAGATGCCTGTAATTTGTGTGAAGAGGACCAAATTTCTTACAACAAGAAAATTAGTGAGGAACTACTAAAGAAGTATGAGCAACACTGCATAGAGAATAAATAGAGCAGAAGTGAATCAAATTCTGATCGCAATGAGAAAAAGCCAATTTTTTTTGCATAGACTTACAGAATGTGGTAATTTTACCAAGAAGCAACACCAGCAATCTCTTTTACAAAAGGAAATTGAACTTATACAACCTCACTGGTCAGATGTCATCTGCGCACATGCCAGTCAGGTCAGGTAATGATATTGCGAACACAGCCATTAGAATAATGGAGAAGTACTTGGAAATATCATCCAGATTTGAAGTCATTCATCGTCTGGGCTGATAGTTGTGTTTCCCAAAATCGCAACTTCGTAATGTGTACTGCAATAAAAAAAGTTTGTGCATAATCATAATATTAAAAAATGTTGAAATTAAGTTTTGTATTACACATCAGGACATTCTGCAATTCAGGAAGTAGACAATCTACACAGACATTTTGAAGATGCTCTTAAAGTGTCAGAATTTTATTTTACCATTTCCTTTATTTGGGTACGCAAGCAAGCTCTTCGAAAGAAACCACTGGTGATTCTTCAGATGCGACCAAACCACTTCATTAACTACCAGATTATGCGCAACATGGTTTCCGGTACTTTGTATTTCCATATACACATCTTCATTCATCAACAGCAAAGTATGTTACGGTTTAAAACTGTTGCAGACAACGTTGATCCTAACATCCGATTCTACGACAGGATTACCAAAATCAACAGTCAGGAGAGTGAAGAGATTAAGATCAAGCCATCAACTGAAAAAATACCAATCTCTGAAGAGAAGAGTAAAGACTTCCTCAGTATGTTGAAGTGGAATCCCCTTGCAGACAGAAAGTATTACAAAATAATTTAACATTGCTTAGATCACTGAGGGTATAAAAAAATGATTTGAGATAAATACAAATTTTGGCCTTTAATTATGGAATATTTATTCCAGAATAATTTCCTGTTATTTAATTACAACTTCCTGCAAAACTAAATGATTATATTGTGTCCAAAATTCAAATATTATAATAACGCTGCAGATAGAACTTTGTAATTCCGAGCTTATAACGAAAAATTCCGATTAAGAAGGTTCTAACTACAAAATGAAATTAAAATAACTAGCAACATATGAGATTTATTTACATGATTTTTTTTACAGAATGTACACTTCCATATGCTTAAGAAATGCCCCAAATATGGAAAACGATGGAATCAAACATGTCCAATCTGTTGATACCCAAACTTAGAAATTGATCTACTGAAAAAAACAGAGACTATGCAGTTAGAACCTTATATTTCTCAGCCGACGAAGTGATAACAGAATTAACATATGTAGTGCTATGTTAACACAAGAGAAAATATATATTTACGATACGAATTAGTTTATCGTACAACAGCATTCTTATCGCAGAACCAGAAACAACTCTTTTAATATTCACATTTATATTAAACATACTTGATAACTTTCAATTTATTGGTTTACATAACACAAAAGCGCAATAGAAAACTACCATTTGTTTTTTTTAAAAAAACACTTACGGAAATATACATTGCATTTAAAATGTCTAGTTTCTTAATTAAATTGCATTTACTCATATGATTTGCATACTTTTCTTGTAGTACTCTGTGTTTATAAAACACATCTTAATATCTGTTTCTGTCTGTATATAAAAAGGATCCTATTATATTTTACTACCAGTATATTAGATATGCTAGAGCATTAATATAACCATACCTTTCTTCTGTTGCAAAATAGCACATTGAAACGTTAGTTATTTCATACATACTTTTCTAAACGAACTTGTAATCGATTAGAAAGAAAACATGACAAATATAATCCAGTAGAATTGTTTGCTTCAAACACGTGCACATTGTTGCGAGAGGAGAAATTGGAATGAGGACGCTACTAAGCGAGTTTTCATTATTGCATGGTTGTATTGCAACGTTATATGTCATAAGTATCACACAATGCAGGGATATTTTTTTAAAAATAAAAAACACCATTCGCTATCTGCAGATACAGAAAAAACGTTTAAGTCAAACATGTGTACACCTCTCACGCACGAAATGTAACAGTATATTGTCTATGTATATAAAGCATATAATCGCCAAGCACACACAATGATTGTGTTTAACACATAAGTCTACATATTCTACTCACAGGCACTGAACTGTACATTACTGATACTGTATATGTATTGTAGTATATACATTTGATCATCTTAGTGCAGTAATGTTTCAACCTCTGTTATTTTTTTGTTTTTAGAAAAACTTAATTTATGCTTGTCATAGTAGGAAGATTACATTTACTGGTACTTTTAATTTACCATGTGTTGTAATTGTAACCAGTAATGTTTTCCGATGTTAAGTACTAAATTATTTTAGACTTTAGTCTACAAAATTTATTTAAAATGTTGATAATACAAATCTTTCCTTTATGTATTTCAAAAGACAAGAATGATAAAACGTCCTTAGAATTAATTAGTATCAATATCATTCAACTACAGCTAATAATAACTTTTGCAAAATGATTAATAGTCAGACAAAACATTTAGTTCTATAACCTGAATTACATGGTTAAACAGTAACAACAGGCTCCAACCGTTACAGATCCTCATTCAGCACTCCTTTGTTAAAAAAAAATATTTAGGAAAAAATGTGATGGAACTTAGTAGCTTTGAACGCACATACTTCAAATTAGGAATATTTTCACAATAAATAACTGTTCCGGCGTTTTGAAGTAAACTCAGTCTCCTATCAAATTCAGTACCAGATTGTAGTTGATACTCCTGGGCATCTTAGGATGCAAAGGCGGACGAACGTGGTACTGACCATCCCAACCTGAGTTCGAGCCGTCGGTGGGGAATATGTGAAACGCTACCCTCATATCGCCATGCACCGCTCACGGCGCGTGCGCATCAGAAAGGGGGATACTTTTACATTCATGTACAATTTCTTTATATCCAATTAGTATATCATTCTTCCAAAAATTCCATTCTGAATCGGATTACTATAGAAATCTGTTATGATCATTTGATCTTTGCATAATCTTCTCTTTGATCATGAAATAGACACGATAAATTTGAAATCACACAAATAATTCAAATTTAAATTAGCTTTTATGAATAGATGTACCAGTATGTGTTTTAACTTTATTTAAATCGTTCGTATTAATATAACATAAAATAAGTGAATGATTCAAATTTGTATCTGACTGTCGTGTTTCACATTATTATCCTCTTTCCCCCGATAATCGCTAAATTGCAACATTTCACTTATTTCTGTTTGTTATCAATACAATGGCAAACTAAAAGTTTTATCACCAATAGATCTGAGATAAAACTTTGACTACAATGATAAAAAGAAATACTGTTTTGAAAATATATCTTCTGTAGTATATCTTCGATATTATAATAATTACAATTCTCCAAAATCTTCTATATAAGTATATTTTCTTAAATGATTTCCTTAGAATAGTAATTTTGCTATGTATCAGTTACTGTAATTATTATTTTTACTACAGGGTTTATTAATACCTCATAGCAATTTTCATCTACTTTCATACCAAATAAACATAAAATTTATTGTATGAAGAACGATAAAAAGCTGATAAAATGAACACGGCCCCTAATAAACAGTACATTTTCAGTTGATTTCAAACTTCCAGATGGATTCCTAGTGTTTTATTATTTTTAAAATAATTTCCCTAAATTCGTAGGAATCCTGCACTGTAAACCAGATCAACGTGTCTTCTTGATTCAATTTATGCTTTGAAGATTTTCTTTCTAATATTTACTATAATCGTAAAACAACTAATCTGTAATTGTGATATGAATCATCACTAGAACATCTAAATGTTTAATAGAAATGTATCTGTATTAATATTAATTCACGAAATACCGAGCTTAGTATGAACTCCATGGTCCTTTAGTGTGAAGCTTCTGTGATGATATGAGTTACATACACAACGCGTAATTTACGTCTTTCTTTATATCGATCAACAAAAAATCACACAAGTAAATTGAACAACTAAAAAGATTACTTGATAGATTCGGTTCTGTTATCTTTCAGGCTGAATAATATTTTTTTTTGCGTACCTTGTCAGAATTCAAGTTCATATTTTACGTAGCACCGTATGATATAGAAAAATGCACGAATATCAGAAAATTGATTGCACTAAATGGTCTTTTCATAGGGTCTTGATTTGTCAATGAAGGAATTAACACATACTATTCATAGATAGGTAACTTATCATTGCTGGAAATTAATTTTATAAAATATTAAGCACGTATCTAGTTCATAACTTAGAATGATATAATTTCATTAATTAGTTTCTGATTCTAAATATGAACGATAAGAAATCTGGACCTAGATCCGTCAAATTTAGTTTAATTAGTCATTTGATTTATTGATTGAGGCAATTGTCAAAAGAAAATAATTAATGTAAGACTTCATTTCGTTTTTTTTTACAAAATATATTTTCACGCTATATGCAGAATTAATAATCAAGAATGAGTCTTGTGATAAAACGTTTAGGGACGAGAGTGTTGTCATGGAAAACACTGCCAATTCACCGTTGGAACGCTGACTTGACTTCGAAGAAAACTTCAATCAAGAGTGGAATTGATGGAGGAATAAAATATAAATTCAAACTTTCTTTTTGAAAAACAAACAAACAAACAAAGTAATAATTAAAACATATTGAAATGCTATTTCCTTTTATTATCATCAGTATTATGAATATTCCTCTTTATGAAAATTTCATCTTTTTATATTCCATTTTCTTTCCTTTTACTGGAAATCCGTTTTCCTTGACTAATTAAATGACATAAACAACTTCAATTATATCTTTAGAATCAGTCTGAAATAAATGAATATAATCCTCTTTGACAATGGACCGTATGTACACTTAGATTCACAAAAATTTGACCGATGTGTACACTTCCAAAGTGAATGAAATTTTCAATATGACAATAGCAAATCGATATGATATTTAACATAAAATGTTCCCATACGCCATTTTCCTTGAATTTGAGTATACACGCAATCTCAGTATCAGACATTGGTAACTTGGTATGTGAAATCAAATAACCCAAGCTTACGCAGTGATCAATCAGTACCTTTTACTGACATAAGTGAGTTTAAATCTTTCATTTGTTCTCTAACCATAATTACAATTCCGGAACACTATCAGATAAGATAGACAAATATAGTAGAATTTACATGAATTTTTTAGATTAACAAGAAGTCCATGAAAATAACATAATTTGAGCAACACAATTTATTAACTTCATTCTGCATTGATATAAAGAAAACAATAGAATATATACAGATATAACCGAATTCAACATTTGTCATAACGTAAGCTATTATGTTTGCTTTTCTTATATGCAGAATTTGCTATACATATCCATAAATAAATTACTACATTATATAACAGCTATTCACAAACCTCTCAATTACGTCCATACATACATTCAGTTACAACATATGTAGATATACTTGTTTACCAGAAATATTATGTAGATACTATGTTCCACACATGGTGTATAACGTATTCTTTAAGCTGTAGAAAAAGAATTCAATATAGTGCACGCATGTCACGGCTACAAAATACTTCCGACGAAATGCATGACTTACAATTCAAATACGTACCCTCGAGATGAAGATCAGAACACATCTTTACATAATACAAATTTATTGAACTTTTACAACTCTCAAATCTCATCAGCACTCAACGTCTTCCCAGAATATGTCAGCTATCTAATTTGCTATATTGAGACAATATTTCAACAATAACGAAACAAGTATTTATCAATGTATTAATTGACTTTTTATAGCGGGTATATTCATGCAGCTGCATTATAATATGATTGTAATTTCATATACAAAGCAATTGGCAGTATGGAAGCATATATTCGTTACATTACTGACTGTCTACATTCTGAAAGAGGAGAAATCAAATTTGTTTGTGCATTACTAGGTCGAATCGCCATGTTAGTACCACCTAAAATACCATATAAGCAATTTAGAATGATAATGACGGCGAAAAAATACTGTAATCAGAAAAAGAAAATGAGTTACTAAGGTAAATTATAGAAGAAGGTATATAGATCCTCTGAATTGTTATTCGTTACGATTGAAATGCGATATCAAGTTACGGGAAAGCTTGAAAAGAATCACATGACAAATGTATCTACTGCTATGATATGAAATATTTAGTAATGCAAAAGGAATGTCAAGCAAGAATCATATATTATCAATAAATATAATAAGATCTGGAAAATAAAATTAAATCTAGATCTGGACTTTTAAAATATATACATACGAGTTTTAATAACAGGTAAGTTATTTAAAATTTCGGATTAAAAAGAACACGAGTTAACAATCGCAAGAATGAAAATTTACTATTTTAGCACCTTTTTTGACTCCAAAGTCAGCTTGGTCTTGCATCTGCAATAACATTGAAACTAAGAATTTGATCATAACACAAGAGATTATGATTACAGGTTAGGGAAGAGGATACGAGATTAGAGAAAGAACTTTTGATTGGTATTTCTTTGTTCCATATTAATTCACTTCGAGGAAAGAGAATGTACATGTAAGTTAATAATTATTGTAATTTATTTAAAGTTATCCATGTTATGGTTTAACACAATTCAAGGGAATAGATAGAAAACATTGCAAATGTCATTTTGTATTAAAATATTAAATGTGAAGATGGAAACAGAAAACGTAATACGTCTTATTTTTTTTGTCAATTGAGTTAAATCCTAAATAGTTAACGTAATTGTACATTGATATCAAAATTGACAGAAGATTTAATAACAACAAACTGGATAATAGAGCTTTTAATAAACCTAATTCAAATTATCGTAAAGGAATCACATTCACATATAACAATAGAGAAGAACTCGGTGCTAAAAAGGGGTAGCTCCAATTTAAGCAAGGTTTGGAAAACAACAAGAACAACAGAAAAGAAACTTTGAAAAAAGTTCAAATGTCGGCTGACCTTTTTCTCATCACAACATGTACCACTCGCCCAAGGCGTTTATTTTTACCGTACGTTCATTTATTATAATTATCAATGTTGATGGTTAAAATACAAACAAAATTTGAAGCTACTGTCTTTTTTTAAAATGAAATTTGGCAGAATTGAACAAGTTTGCTTCGATTTTATTATGTGAATAATTATGAATTTCAACAAGGAATATATTATATTTATAATATTGATATTATATTTATAATGAAATATAAATGGCAATTGATGTACAAATTGTTTTCCAGTTACTCTGTTCATTTCATGACAACCATTTGTTTTTTTTTCAACTTGAATCTATAAGTTCTATTTCTAAATGTGGTTAGGTGTGAGCCTGTGGTCAGAGCAAATGAAAGGCCGCTCGAAAAGTGAGATACTTATTACTCAGAGTAATTTGATTATAAATTACTCTTCCACTATAACAAATGAGTGGAGCCAAAACAATTCTTGTACTATTTGATCGGGCGCTTTATTTTATACTGTGTAAAATTAGAAGACTCACATTTCGAAGAAAGTGGAGTTACCACATTTTTGCACAGAACCCTTCAATTATATGTAAAGGTTTAAGGTTCGTAATTAAATCTATTTACCTATGAATTTCTGAAGAACTTGATTGTTTCATATTTTGCTTAATGAAATTTCTAAAGCAAGAAACGGTCAAAATGAATGTAAACTGCTTATCTGTTATTTCAGGCACAAATGTTCATAAATAAGTAATATATATATACTGTTATTTGACTTACTCTTATAAAACTGTTCTTGTACACTAGAATAACAGAGACAGATTATATCATTGACGTGATAAATTGTTCTTAATTTATATTATAATTGCATCTTAACATTTCAGAATACAATTCAATACTTTTGGAATGAAATTACAATAGTGCATAGTGTCCCTGATATGACTATTCGACCTAATAAAGTGCACGATAATTAATGTACATTAATATAACATTGGCACTTATTGCAGTGTGCATTGATGCGTTTATTATTAATTCCGCAGATGACGTTCAGCTGCTGAAGACAAAAAAAAAATATTGCTTTGTTTTGGAAACTAGGTCCAAACAATGACGTCAGTGTATGCGAAGTAAAATACAGTACTGGTGGTATGATGGTTTTAAGCACTAAAATGTTATCGGGTACGTTACTAAAGGGAAGTGTTCAGAACGAGCACTTTTATTCTTTTTTTTTTTAATGTCACTGTTAGAATTTGTAGTGGACGAATGCCTTGTTTCTTCCTTACATATTTTAACTTTCCTGGGCTTCCTCTTCATCAGAGTAGTGGGCTAGGAGAGGGCTACCGTCACCGGGTAGGTTTGGTCCTCTAGCAGAAGTACCAGAAGTTGGCGGTGGTAACGGTGTAGATGGCGTTGTAGGTGCAGATTTGGTCAATTTGTCGATAAGAGGAATTGGAGCCACACGAGGTGTTGCCATGGACAACCAACTAGCACGTCGAGAGAGTCGTTTTGGTCGCCGTCGTTCTCCTTGTACGGCTTGTTGAAAACCTGAGTCACGAGGCAGAGGCAAGTACACTTTGGCAGTTGCTCCAGCACTAGATGCGCTACTGTTATTATTACTTCCATTACAACCACTAGTACCACCACCACCACTGCGCCAATATTTTTTCCGACCACGTCGAAATGGCGCTACATGTTCTTTCGAAGCTGCAGAAGTCGATCTTTTGAATGATAATCTTCCGAAACTTCTTCGAGCGGGCGTTGTAGTCGCGGCGGCAGCACAAGCAGAAGCACAAGCATTGTCGTTATTATCATCGACCGCAGAGCCTTTCCAACAATCCAAAACACTCGATTTCGATCTAGCTAAACGGAAGCACTCCGTACTACGAGCTACTCCTTTACGCGGGAACGTGTCTTGTTTTGGGACTGATTCGACGCTTCTACTCATGGCGTTATCCAGAGCACGTGGCGCTGGCGTTGCAGGATTGTCGGGTGGGAGTTGCATCTCACTTACCGGCTCTGGACTACTTCCATTAACAAACGATAACACACCGCTTAATGTGTCCGAAGTGGGTGTGACATCCAGAGGCAGTTGTTTTATTTTCTCCAAAATGTCTCTCATTTCGTCTGTAGGCGTTGCTTCCAACGATGGAAACATGAGACCATGCCCCGGAATAAGATGGGTAGGGCTCGTAGCCTGTGGCGGTGAACATGGCGTCACAGGACCCAAGCTACTAACTTCAGACCCTGAATATGCGTATTGTATCGAAGCGGCGGTTGGCGAATGCAGATCATTGTTGCTACTGGTCACTGACGAAAGGGAGCATATTTCTCGACGCAAGGGCGTCCCTCGGTAGTCATAGCTTTCTTCACACGGGTATGGAGGTGGGATGATTGTATTTGCCTGCAAAAGAATAAATGAAAACTGTAATGAACAACATAATTAGTTTCAATTTTGTAAGTGCTGATAAAATTAATCAATCAAAATTGATATCTGGTCTGAATATGAAGTTTGAAACAACTTAATAATTTTAGCTCTGTTTTCTTTATATTTTCTAAACTTTTATAGTGACTCCTACCCACAATAATTTTAATGTAAATTTTCTTAGTTTTGTTTTTTTAACTCACCTGAATGTTGTGAGTACAATTATCATCATGTTCAAGTAGAAATTTTAATTAAAAAGTATATTAAGAAAACAAATGGCAAACAAGTTCAACGTTTGCTATGTATGATTGCGTTTTGAAAGTTTTTACGTGATTCCTTTCAGAAGAAAAACAACGCATATATAAGAAATGAACAAGTTGAGGCATATTTATTTTATTGAACTGATAATATTACAAAAAACTATTATAATAAACGATTGTTTCTTGTATAGAAAGCAATACATAATTTCTTCTAGTACTTCATATTAATTTAGGATCTAACACAACTTGGGCACTTCCAATTCTGTATTTATCATTTTCGTTTCCCACTTGTTGTTTCTTGTTTGTTATTTATTCCGTGCTTCATCCGCTATGGATAACATAAATAAGAGAGGAACGAAAGAAAAGAAAAAGAATATACACCAGTAAAAGAAGAAGAGAAAGTGATAAAAAAAAGTATCAGCATAGTCTGTGGATTCTTTATTTTATTACTGTTGTTGTTATCAGCAATATTGTATGTTATCAGTTAATAAACAACTAAAAAAAATATGTGCTAATTTGCTGAAGGAATCTTACAATACGTGTAGACTGTAGTTATACCCTTAAACAAACCAATGAATCAACCTAAAACGAAGTTCAAATATTATAAACATATAAGATACTAAGCTACAGTTCTCTGCGGACGGTAAAGTAAATTAGTTCTATTAATATCAATTGCATTATTGAATTGAAGGGCTTGGTGGAAGAAAGGCCAATCCCACTCCTCCACGAAAAATGAGTTTTGTGGCTGAAGTGTAAGCTAGTGTCGTCTAGTGTTTGCTCTTTGAACAAAATGCATTGTGGGATAAGTCCAACACCTTGCAATAGGCATCATAACAAGTGATGGCAAATGAACTGTTCAGTCTCTTGGTGGAAGAAGGGCCAATCCCTCAATGCCGTCTTAGTACTTTACACTTTTTTAGGTTAGATTTGGTTAGGTTAGATCAGTTTAGGATAAGTTGGGTTTGTATTTGTAGCAGGAAGTCATGTACTGTGGTCTTGGTGTGCTGTCAATGCAGATCGAACATAAGATCGAAAAAAAAATATAAATGCGATAGGCCGGTTGTGAGGGATGCTATCACAAACAGAATAGCCTACCACTATCACGGCTCGGATTTACACTGCGTACGTGACAGGTCGCTGATAAATTTACTGATCACGCACAGTATTCCAGTCTCCAGCTAGGCGGCAGCACATGTCAATGGAAAAAGTTTTAAAAATACAGGAACGAAATAAAATCAAAAGTTAGGGATTCCCTCATAACCGACATTGTGAGGATATGATGTATTAGTTCAATTCCTGTTGTCAATTTTTTATTGTCCATTTGCAGGTATATTTGCAATAGTGTTCTGTATCTACTCCTAAAAAATAAAACACCTACGTTACTTAGATCTTTTTCTACATCGCAAATACTTTAACTGCATTTCTCTCCAAATCACAAAATTGTGGGATAGACCCTTCTTGCACTGACCCCTTCAATTAATAAATCGCATTAATACATCCTAACTGCGTTAAAGCACATGATCAGTGTTGAAATTGGCGGTTATTCTTTATTTCTGAACCTTTTTTTTTCATCCTTATTTTGTCTGGTGATAGACGTTGCTTCCGTACTGAAAGCAATTTCTTTTAGCTTTGTTAGCCCTTTCTTTGTTCAATTTTATATATTTATAATATTTCTCAATTTCTACCCTGGAGTCAGTTGAACAATTCAAATTTCTTGCAGAAGTCACTTAAACATGCCGTGCAAATACATTTATGTTACAGAGATATACCAATTCAGGCAAATACAAGTAAGGCAATTCAATTTTACATGTATATAATATTCAGTAACATACAGTGTACATGTATGTACGCTTCGATTCATTGAAAATGGTAAATGGCAAAATTTTGTTCGAAAACTTTAACAATATGGCTATACCACTCCATCATATTATGCAGATTTAGAACAAACGATTCATATGTTATGTTTGTCGCGTAAGTGTTGCCTGATTATGCAAATTTTACAACTTTCAAAATTTTTCCAAGGGTCATTATCTATGATTATGATTGAATAGCACAGTGTAGGTAATTGTATGTATTCAGTAAGGATATAATCATTCACGATTTCGTGACTTTTTTGTTATGATTTTTTTTTTGAAGAAGTTAAAAGACTGTTGAATTATAAATAAGAAAATATATTAACTCAATTGATAATGTGTTGATTTAGCAATCGAAAGATCCTTGGGATGGTCCCAGCGGCCACCCATCCTTCCTGCCCATCCAGGACTTTTCCTGTCACACCAGGTAAATGATGAGACGGTACCTTTAAACGAGGCACTGGCTGACTTGCTTCCCATAACCTTTTCCCCACCGAAAATTAAAATTCATATATTCTAATTGAAATTCGAAACACACTTAAACTCCCGACATTATAATTTCTAGAAAGAATTAACGTTCTTTTTATAATTATTTGCTATATTTAAAAGTATTTACTACAATGCCAAACACAATAAAATGTACTACAGTGGACTCTCTGTAATTCGAACTTGGAAAATTAGAATTATTGGGTAATTCGAACAAGTTTATTTCCTTTGAAATTCCTATTGAAACCAATGTTAAAAATTCACGTGTACTACTTCGAATTTTCAAACCTCTTATTTGGATAATTCGAAGTCACGATTTCATTGATTCAAAAAGGAGAGGAAATGCAGTATTCGTGAATTTCAATGTGTCAAACATTTACTCCACGATTTTTTTTAGTGATGGCCAAATAGCAAACAGAAGTTTGCAGTTTCAACTGGTTTACAGCTATCCAGAGACAGACATAGAGAAAATTACTGTTTGCTGGAATGCGGCCTTCACCCTCTGCCCAATCACGTTGGATTGTCTACCCCTTTTGCGTGCCGATGTGCGTCCTTAAACCCCCTTCTCCAGTAGTTAAGGTATTGAAAGAACAAAAAAGAAGAAGAAGAAGAAGAAAGACTTCTTAATTGCACTGACTTCACACAATAATTAAAACTGAAATTTTGTTAATAGTGTAAAAATAAATAAATCAAAGGAAACACGAATTACGAGGTAACTAATCTTGTTTCAAATATGTGATTTTTATGTGTTAATACATTGCACTTATTTAAATTTAAATGTATTTTTCTTTTACTGGTAGCTTACTTATTTTCAGAGGAAATATTTTTTTTTACTTGCACTATAGGACCACGCACAAAATACTTCAGTTTTTAACCTAAGGACCATTGTATGTTAATGGTTCTTGTTTATACAGTAGTAAGTAGTTTTATTTTACTGAATTTCTTTAATAATGCATGTTTTAGTTAATTTGAATTTTAAATAATTCGAATCTTTTTCGTATCTCCTTGGAGTTCTAATTAAAGAGAGTCCACTGTAATTCTTAATCTCGAGAAGGATCTATTTCTTATTTCAGTTCCTAACTATTAAATTAGTAGAAAACTGAATATATATTATTAACATTGTGATCAAGAGCAAAATTAATTGAAAGTATTTTTTTTTTAAATTTAGAACTTAAATAACAGTAAAATATCATCATTGAGCTTATGTTTCTTTAAAACAAGCAGAACATTATCATTGTCTGTCTTTACTATAGCATCTAAAATACACATATAAAGATTTCGGCAAAACGAACAAGTATTTTGGTTAAAATCTGATCTTATATTATCTGATAAAAGTACAAGACTAAACTTAAACTCAAATTATTTATTTATAAATACTATATTGTTTCAATTAAAGTATAAAGATATTTACTGCTGTTCTCATAATAGTCTGATGTGTTACATTCTTGATCTATTAACTTTTTAGTCAAGTATAAGGAGAAAAATTGCGGTTTACTTACTTCATTTGTTGCGCTACATATGAAGCTGGAACTGAGAGAGTCTGCAGTACTTGTCGCCGATAAAGAGCCTTCAAACAAAAATAAAATAAAATTAAGTCCAATAACTTGAAATTAAAAATTATGTGAATACTATTACTATACAAGAAATGTTAGTTAGAAATTTAGCTTTGTGCAGAAATCAAACTTAATTATAATATCTTAATTATATAGTTTGGACATAGAATAGATACACATGAACAGCATTGGTATCAATAGAATTCTTGTGCTGCCATCTTTCGATTTTTTCCCCTTTTTAAGGTGAAATTATAACAACAAATCATGCTATTATGTTTATAGCTTCATAAGTAATCATAACCTTAAATAATAGAATAATTATGCAGATGCAATCTTTCTTGGCTGAGAGGAGTTATAAAATTTAAAATAAAAATCTTGAGACTTCTACAATGTTTTATGATTGTGTCCCAGACATGCTGAATGCATAAAATGTAAAATCAATAAGTAAAAGTAATGAATTATTTTCGATATTTATTACTTTTTTTGTTGTTTTTCTCTCTAAATAGGTATTTTTTTACGATGTACCAGTGTACAAAATATTACCAAGCACTCCGAAATCTACAAAATATATTGCAGGTAAAGGAAAAGGCTGTTTACCATGATGCTTACTGGTAGACTGCACAAACTTGAAACGCTCTTGTTCATGCGCCTCTAGCATTTTTTGTTTTCACTTTTTGAAAGTTATGGAAAGGCGAAAAACAATATTGCAATTTTGAAAAATGCTCCATGGTACTTATGGTACTTTGCGATATGAAGTTAAAAGTGCTTTAAGGATTTCATTTCTAGCTGAGTTATTTGACAGCCAACGAATACTGACATCATAATTTGGGCAGTCAAATAATTTAGTTATAATTTAATTCTTATAAACACTTTCAACTTCATATTACAGAGATCCGTAAGCATCATGGCGCCGACTTTCCAAAATTGTAATATTGTTTTTCGTTTTTTCATAATTTTCAAAAATCGAAAAAAGTGGTGGGGAGCTTGAAAAGAAAAAAATAACTATACACAACTTGAAACTGACAAGGGAGCCGGTGTCCCCTGTGGGTGAGTGGTAACGCTTGCTGCCTTGTAATCAAGGGATCCCGAGTTCAATTTCCGGTGGGATCACAAGTGGTTCGAAGTCTACGTTAAACTGTAGCATACCAGCTCGTTTAAGACTTTAATAACACTTCATTCATCCATGACAAGGGAGCCTTCCTTACGTGACAGTGAAGCCGGAAATCAAACCATACTCAAACGATAGTGCATCACAGAAAACCAAGGGTGCCAAATCTGAGTCCCAGATTTGAAGTCGTTCTAGAGACATGACATCACAACGGTACCTAACGAACCTATGTTATACACATTACGATTCAGTCCTAACAAAGAAATTATTTGACACAGGACTTTCAAACAAATGTGAGCTAGGAGAACTGTATATGCTAAATCGATTTATGATATTAGGGTAACTAGTGGCGTCCAGGAAATATCTCTTCAAGGGTCAGCTTTAAAATAAAAAACGAATGAAAAGGAAGGTTATGATTCCACGTAATCCGATTCTTCACTGAAAACTGAGCAAAAGTTACAGGAAATATTTTGTATTACTTCTTATGGTTTCACAGTTACGATACATCATTATAATAAAACCAGTTATAGTAGTTGACCTTTTGTATGGTGGTCTAATTTCAACATTTAATAAAAGATAAAAGATAAAATGAATTGTATGGGCGGTAACAAGTGTTGATTCAACATTTAATCTAATTTATAAAATGAAATTTGAACATATTATTAATATAATTAAAAAAGATACAATTTGTATTAACTACATGAGAGCGATTAAAAGCACTCCTAAAAAAAAGTTTATTTTTTAACATCCTCTGTTGAGAGAGTTGTTGGTCCACTTAAATACAGATTCAGACTTTTCTCAATTTTAAATTTTATTGCATGACAAAACAGAATTACTTGCGCAGAAAAAAAAGGAAAAGGAAAGACGTAAAAGTATACAGTAATCTGTGCAAAAGCTCCCACGAAACAAGTGAAATTCTATGGTCATTTTTCCATAAAGCGTTTTTTGCTGGTATTGCAGTGCAGGAGGGTGGGAGAGAGAGAGAAAGGGAAGTGGAGGGAGAAGAAAACTTTGAATTTAATTTAACAGAAACTTTAAAGAAAGCGCAAAAAGAATAGTTGTCACACTAAGACTCAAGAACACGCTATCATTTCAAGGACATTTATAAAAAGCACAGATCGTGTAAGGCGGTATCTACCAAAAAATTTCAATGCACAATCTTCATCAAATTATTATGAAATGTGAAATGTTTTCGTCCATTTGAATTAGAAAAACCTGAATTGTCTACGTAACATACTATACAGTATTTCCTATCTATCGTTACATGAACAGTAAATTATGCGTAATGAAATATAGAATATAAATAGAATAGTGAAAGTAGTCGCTTGAGGGATATATTCATAGCGTAGATTGATTAGAATGACGGAATAGAAATTACAAGGTTGCAGGTTCAAATCCCGATGGAAACAGCTGCAGAATTTACAAATTATACTTAAATGAAGTCGAGAAAAGAGGAACTCTCTCGAAACGTTGTAGAGGTAGGAGTAGAGATATATCTAGAAGACAGTGGACAAAGACCACCTAAATATGTATATCAATATTTTTTTTTGTGTTATGATGTTAGAAGGAGCCAAGAGGTGAAGTAATATGAAAAAAGTCAATGTAATTTTAATGTCTATTCGACGCGTCCATAAGAATTGATATTGATAGTTCGTATGGACGTTCAGTGAATCTCCCGTGGATGTCCACTGGACGTGGTATGGGCTTCCAGTGAATGTCCATAGGATGATCGTGTGTTGTGGTTACTTTGTGGACGTGTATGGACGTCCATTGGATCGATATTGCAGCTGGAGTTTATCGGAACTTATTATGTACCAAATATGTACAAGGATTGTTTAAATAGTAGGGGAAAGATTGGTATTTGCGTGGTATTGCTAATTTCGTGATAGCGGAAAGCAAGAAAAGATGCCGCAACTTCTTCAAAAATGGTGTACAAAAAATAATAGAGTCGAAACTTTTAAGAGTCGTATTCTAGTAATAGCCAGATATATAATCGTTAACATAATGCATCAACAAGAAAAGAAAAACGTAGAAGGACCATTTTCGAGCTTATCAAAACGACTGAAGGAGAGATGGCGCATCATGCTGGTAAGATACCGTAGCAACTTAATTCGGATTGTTTACTTTTTTGCCTTACATGTTCTCTACCACAGTTAATTCTCATGGTATGGTAAATTACACAAGTTTCATGCAACCACTTGCCGCAGTTGGTGTACCCAATCAAATCCACTGTCGACGACAGAGTGTGAAAGTATCTTTTTACATGCGTCCTGCTGCAACGTTACTGCTAGCGATTTCTATCTAACCTTGCCTACAGTTCGGTAGCGCCTTCTTGTCCCTTCACATAGCCTACAAAAGACTTGGCTTTCCCCGACGGACGATAAAACCTGGAAATAAGTTTCGCTTCTTTGTTGAATGTATTTTCGTGCAACCCTCGTATTTTCATACACTTATCTTATACATCATAGAACCCTTCCCCATACCCAAAAATGGTTTATTCTTTCACCAAGATTCGTGTATGCGATCGACGTATTTTCATTATTTCTGTTGCTCTATTACGAGGCAACAGCATATTTTCTGGGATAGCATTGGATGATAGTATTTTTACGTCTAGGATCCTATTTTTTTTTTTGGGGGGGGGGTCTCAGCTGCTATTATTCTACAAGTCTATATCCCTTTGTGTTCCTGTGATGACCTTCACCCCAACATAAGATCTCTTCTAGTTGTGCTTTGGTTCATCCAGCATCTTTCCACATTAAAAGTATGGCATCTGTCCTCAATGTCGCATCTCATTTGCTCTGGTCATACCTTTATGCTTCACGATAGTCTGTGAATTACTTTATACACTTCCTGTACACCTTACTTACTCTTTTTCAGCATAAAACATGGGCGTCTCTCCCACGGTAAAATTGGGGAGTACAATAATGGCCGTGACCAAAAAGAGGCTGCAAGTATGTCACGGTTCAAATTAAGTGTACGTTATATTATGAATATAATTAACATTGAATACTGATGTTGGGGGGCGCGTCCCCCGTTCCCCACCAGAGACGCCCACAGTACAAAACTAACAGAAATTGAGAAAATATGTACAAAATATGTTGAGTATATGTATTATTTTTTACAGTGTAGCATTTAATGGATTAAATACAGCAATTGCTATATAACATTACACCATTTGGTGTATGTGTTTAAGAAATTACATTAAAATCGCACCTAAAGGGAAAAGAAATAAAGACAGAAAAACCGCCTTTTTGATAATTCATGGACGGACTCTACTCGTTGGCAATGAATGCTTTCAATTTTGAATTAGAATTGAGGAAAGCTTTGAAAGAGTTAAAAAACCTTTGTATTATCTAGTAGCATTCGGACCTGAAAGTTCTCATGTGACGTCATGACACGTGAGACTGAGAGAGTCATGCTGCAGCTCTTCACCTGAGATCAATACCCGGTCACCAGCTCTTCCCGAAAACACTGCATCAATTATTGGATTTCATTAAGTCAGAGATACATCACCAGTGAAATCATCTAAACGTTACCGGATTTAAATCTTTATTATTTGTTCTCACAGAGAATAACTAAAATCGGTTTGAAAAATGAATTTTTCATAAAAAATTTTGCTTATAAAATATTGACCACGAGTATTTGTTTTTATTATTTTAACTTCTATTTAGTGAATAGCAGATGGCGCTTTGTTTTAAATGTAGAAACATGCTTTTTATGTGTAAAATAAACAAAGATAGCAATGAATAAGTACAAAAACAAATGGAATGTTAAGAAAGTAACAAACTTTGTAAGTTTTCTGAATATTAAAAAAATAATAAGAATGTATAAATATATGAGAATTACAAGGTCTTGCATACTTCATTGAAAATAAAGATTTAATAGTACAAACCAAATAAAACAGGTCAACTAGAAGCTTTCGTAAATTATGGTTCAACAGAATTTCGAAACGGGCATAAGATTATTAAAAATCCACGCTGAAAAGATTGAACGTATCGTATAGATTAGCACCTGTATTTGGTTAACATAAACACAATACCAAACAAAATCATGTGTTCACACCTAACCTTCTGAACTTGTCCTCTGAAACTGTGCCATCTATCTTTTAAACTTTTAATTATTCTTTGGAATATTTCTTAGAAATAAAAATTAAGACTGTTTAATTCCAATCTGAAAATCAGTAGCCCCCTTCATTTCGCGTAATTGAAGTAGGAATGTACAGTACTCGCTAATACATACAAGTCGAATAGCTCTTAATAAAAGACACATAAATGTGAAAGCTAGAGAAGAACTAACACTTATCAAGCATAAATAATTTAATTGTTACAAAAATTAGTCAATTTTGTGTGACTCGTTACGATAAGCCCCTTTCTGCGTTCACTCTCTCATAATTATAGCCTATACTCAAATTTCTGTTTACAGTTCAGTTTGCACTCCAGAAATAAGCTGAAGATCGTTTATCTATATCTAGCTAGCTAGCTAGCTAGCTATGCACGTGTGTGTGTGTGTATTTTCCAGCATAACTCTGGAACAATTTCAACCAAACTTGGTACACATATCACTTACAATCTAAATAAATATTGTGGGGCTAAGATACACCCAGCACCCGTAAAGGGTAGGAGTAGGAAGGGGTGATATGAAAATGATTAATAGATCATGATTGTCAGATATATCCTTACATGCTGAGCAACCCACACCACAATGTAGTTTGCCGGGTTAACTACCTCCAAGTGGGCAAATTCGGCATGACTTTTCAATTCAATAGCAACGATTATTTTAGTTTTTAGATCCGACACCCATCAAGGGGAACGGTGAGGGGAGAAAATCCTCTAGACTCTGCACCAACGGTCGGAAAATCAGGTAGTCTTCAATAAAATACCGTTTTCTTTTATAATTTCTAAATAATATTTGAACGATCTCGAAAACTTCAAACGAACAAGACTTACAAACAATATTTTAGGTTATAGGAAACTGGTATCTCTATTAGAGTATTATTTGGAGTAAAAGTGGTGGATAAAGTACAGAAATTCTTAATTTACAATTCGATATCTATCAAATTTACACCACTGGTGACTTTCGAATAAAATAAACGTTTCCAAGGTGAATTGAATTAAGAAAATAAAGTTGTGGCCACTTTTTTTAATTCTTCTTCTCGAAAATGAATTTAGTCATGCAACTCGCGTATTAAAAGTAATATCGGAACTTAGCGTAAATGATTCGTAGTTATCAAATTTGAAGATAATAAGCATTACGTCTTCTCCAAATTGGTGAGCCCAGAGACTTTGAAATGTGAGGAATAGAAAATTTTATTCCATTCATCAATTTTGATTAGTATTGGCAGAACTAAAAGGGGGAATGAAATGCCACAAACGTTCTATATTAATAGATTGATGCTGGAAGTTTCAGGTACTTCACAAATTTAATTAAATGTCGATTGGAGAAAGAATGACATTTGAAATGTGTTCAGAATGGTTTGGATCCAAGTTATTGTAAACCATGACTTTAGTGAGCTGTGCTGATTGTTTACGCAGAGATTTTATATTGATCTGCTAATTAGGATGACTGAAGGGAAGAAAGGAAGAGGAAAAATGAACTTCTTGACAATGCCAAGCAAGATAACTAATTCGCTGATAAAAGACGAAAGGGAAATCGCAAAATTGATATACATGCCTTGAATACTACAAAAACATTTCAGCCAGTTGCTTGGAGTGATTCCGGTTCCTCAGGAACCGAAGTGAATAAATATAATGGAGCAGCTCCACGATGGTCAAATCAGGAAGTTTCTAGTAACAATATTGACATTCAAACCTAACGAACCTTGGATTATAAAGGTTCACACAGTGGCCACTATACAAACCAGCGGGAAAGTTAGAATACAAAAACTTATAAATTGGTTTAATATTATTATTTAAAAAAAAATGAATTATTAATTTAATTATCGTACTTTCTCATGTGTGATTGTCTTCATGGCAGGCCAACAGAAATATGCATACGGGCTGGAAGTGGCATGCGGGTCACCAATTCAGCAGCCTAGATTTAGACTATAATACTAGTCTGAATAATAGGAAAGGAGAAAAAAAAAACAAAATACAAAAATAATTTCTTACATTCGACGCCTGTAAAACTGATAGCTTCACTCCACCTTCCATCTTCTTCACACGACTCTTAACGTCTTCAAGCATGGTTGATAGAAGAACTGACCACAAATGGCAAAGAGGAATGAAATAGGACGAAAGTGTGTTTTCCTTCAATTGTTCTACAAGAACTTGACAGAAAAAGAAAAGTTGTTTTTGTCTTTTTGCTTAAAAGTGTTCTCTTTGGTTAGTTTCTCTTGTTGCACACTTTCTGCTTTCTATTGTCGCCTAGACGAGAGCTCTTCATCAACTGAACAAAGACTCTTAACTAAATTTGATTAGGTTAAGAGATTCCCTTTTTGTTTTTATACACAAGTGAATCCGCACAAGAACACAAGAAGAGAGACCACGTGCCATGAGTGGAAAACGAAAGACTCACGGATTTAACAAGAAGAAAAAGAAAGAAGAAGGAAACGTCAAAATTGGATTAGAAGAAGGCAAGAACCTAAGAGAAGTGGAGATATTTCAAGAAGAGTGAGGGGAAGGATCAGGTGACACAAAACTTAAAGGTTTTCCCTCTTCTTTTGCTTGATATTATTCATTGCTGTGAACGAAAAGATTCAACTTTCTTTTTATTACCTTCGAGTTGTTATCCATGACCTATAACTACATATTTTATGCACAATTTTGGTAGTTCTATTAACATTAGTATTTGAAAATCTAGATTTCCTAATAGAAAGGCTGATGACGCGATGGTTTATTACTATAGGAATATATGGGATGTGGAAAATTCGGCCATAATGAGAAAAGAACAATTTGGAAGTCATGGAATAATCCCTTAGCTAGCTTGATAAATTTAAGTCTTATACTGATGGTGATAATTGGTGTTATAACCTTAGACTGGTCTATGATGACCCAAAGGTTTCTGGGCCAGGAGACTATATATATATAAAGATATAGAACCATACATATTTGTTTGAATAGTTAAAATTAGAAGTTCAACATTTCTTTTGTCGGAGATTCCTCCTCTGTGATCATTAACATTTTAGACATTTCTATTCGTAATTACTTGTACATACATAACGCCAGGTACGTTTATGATTCATACATCCGAACAAGTTAAGAATGCTATATAAACTCATGTGTACTTGTTTTTTTTTTCTTAAAAAAAAAGCTTCGAATTTAAACTTCAGAAAACTACTGCGAGAAAAATAGTCCGCAAAAGTAATTACGGGGCGTAGGTGTTCACACAGTCGGTCTTATTTCGAGGATGCTAAGGATAATCCTTGGGATATATCTGGTATTTCAGGGAATACGTTGATGTATTACTTTTCTGGGATCGCATATTCTACGCAGTAAAAAATAGCTGTGTTAATTCAACACATTGCGGTGTCCCAGCGTGACTACCACTTTTGTGTGTTAAATCAACACAACACACGGTGTTGATTTCGGTACTGGGAGAAAAAAAAAGTTACGGCTGCAGCTAGATTTGAACATGGGTTGCTCACTTAGAAGTCGAGCGTCTTACTGACTTGGCTAAATCGTCAGACAGAAAGAGTGCTAGATTGAAACAATAAAGAGTATAAAAAATGTTGCTGAGCCCCAAAACAAACAAAGTTACTCTTACGACTTATGCCATGCTTTAATCACTTTTCCATCGGTCAGTTAGGGATCACAATCCCCATTTATTGAGAATATCTTCCATTTCTATGAAAGCAAGCGCAGCATTTGACATGTTGTTACGATAAGCAGTAATGCTGCTAAAGTGTTTGTCTGTCGCCATCTTGCTTGCTTTCATAGAAATAGAATATTCTCCATGAAATGGGAAATCTGGTTCTCAATTGACAAATAGGAAGTGTTTACACCGTGGGATAAGTCGTGCAAGTAAATTAGTTTGTTTTTCGGGCTCAGCAACACATATTTGATCCCATACACTGTTTAAATCTATAGTGTAGTCGTTTAACTCAAATGTTGTTCACTAAATATCGTTTGCACCTACTGTCTATTCCGTCTGGAGATTTAGCCAAGTCGGTAAGACGCTCGCCTTCTAACTGAGCAACCCATGTTCAAATCTAGCTGCAGCCGAATTTTTTTTTTCACAGTACCGAAATCAACACCATATGTTGTGTTGATTTAACACACAAAAGTGGTAGTCACGCTTGGACACCGTATTGTATTGAATTAACACAGCTATTTTTTGCAGTGTAGGGCGGCGTTCTGCAAACTGTGGTCCTCGAGACCTGCCCTTAGGCAGGTGTAAGGGTTGTCTGTTGAACCTGCCAACTAATAAAACTGGTATACACTTGAAAACAGTTTGTGAAACGCCGTTCTAGGGATATTCAGTAAACTCCCGATTAGAATATAATTTTAAAATTTTCACAGACATATCCTGGTGTAATGCTTATTTAATCCCAAATATTCTGGAACATCCTACGCGTATTGGAATATGCCTGCTATATTTTGGCCTATTTGGGCTGAGGCATACATTCCTCAGGTTAAATATAAGTTCGGAGATAAATTTTGAGGGAATTCAAACGTATAGTTGTTTACACTCTTCAGTGAAAAGAAACATATTCAGTAGCATATTTTCGTATTTCCTTTAGAGGTTTCAATGAAGTAAAAATATTATTAACATTGCTTGTAGTTATTCAACGTTTATTGCGCATTATTACTACTTATAGGAATTATTATACGTATTTGCACTCATTCTGTACATCCTGTCAGTCTTTAAATCTGTATATGTCCGTACTAGAATTGTGTGTGTGCGCAGAGAGCAAGGGTATATGTATGTCTATGGACCTTCATCTCACGACGCGGCCTTCTTTAAATCAGTTTTTTCTTGCGTGAGGAATAGGATCTCAACACTTTAAGATGGCACACTATAACTATACACTGTAAAAACTGTGTCTCTGAATTGGGAGTACAACATTCCAATTTTGTACTCCCAATTTTTGAGAGGCAGTAGTGAACCCAGGGATGGGTTTAGAGGGGTGTTTGTTTGCCTCCCTGTTCTTGGGAGGGAACAGATTAATAGAAACAAAAGGAAGGTAAAATATGAATATCTGGGGCCGTCACTGGCTCTGAAGAATAGGTAGTATAATGTACTCCAAATTTTTGAGAATCAGTGAGAGGGACAGGAATTCATATTTTACCATCGTTTTTATTACTCTGTTCCCTCCCAAAAACTGGGAGGCAAAGAACCGCCCCTCTAAACACAGCTCTGGGTTTACCACTGACTCTCAAAAATTGAGAGTACAAAATTGGAATGTTGTACTCCCAATTCAGAGGCGCACTTTTTACAGTGTATAAGTACATAAATAATCACACGTATATATGCTTTCGGATATTCTGATCGTTATGCTAGCTGAATTGATAATGCACATAAATATTTATCATTTCTGTCCAGTTTCATAATTAGTATTTACTATTTAGATTTACGCCCTACATTTTCGTGACTTTCATCCAACAAAACACATCGTAAACTTTATAGTAATGATTATTTTTAGTAACTAGAAACTTTAGGCCATCTCGCTCTTCAGACTGTCGTCACTGCATGTTGAATCATTTTCACAAGCAGTGCCCAACGAACAAATGTAACCTTAAAAGGGTCTAGCGTTTCGCCTTAGTTTAAACATACACCAAGATCTTTCCCAGTAGGAACTCAAACCCAGAACACTGAGTCACGAACTGAAGCTTAATACATCTAACCACTGTTATATTTTACTTTACACTGCTACTGTGTACAAAGGTAATGATCACAATTAAAGTGCGCAATGGCATTCTTTGATTCGTTACAAATAAACCAAACTTCCATTTAATGTATACGTTACCGACAATGTATGAAGTCAGGCATTCTATACTAGGGTGGGCCGATTTTCTCTTTCAGATATTGGGGTTCGAATTGTCATCAAAAGTTGTTAAAAATATGATACCAGTTTCCACATTTTGGGGTTCGAGTAGCTATGAAAAGTTGTGCATTGGTAGGAAATTTATCCATGTCAAATATGGCCCTTCTTGGCCGTTTTCAAACTAAAATGTTCGTGGGCTAGATATTTTTTGATCTGGCTGTGTTTTGGCGAACAAACATAACATAACATTCTACAACTTTTGCACGGTACTCAAACACACAACTTTTTAACATTTTTTTCGGGGGGCCCCAAAACGGCCATTTAAAAAAAAAAATTAAGTACCCATGAAATGTCTTTCTCATCTCTTGGAAAATTCAATAAAGCTCAAAACCTCAAATTCTATTCCAACAAGTTGAGAATATAAGCGAATGCTCAGAGATATGGCGGAAGCTAGCGAACTGTTAACAAGTTATATGGATTACACATATTCTATGGTTTTCTAGCATAGTTTGTGCAGTTCTATCTTACTTACCAACAGGCCTGAAGAGGTAGTTGCGAAAATATTGCACCATGAAATAATTCCCTGCCGGAGACTTTGGGTTATCGGTACCAATGCTGATCACTAAAGGATATAAATCAGGCTTTGATGTCACCTGCAAAAATAAATGCAAAAAATTGAAAGAAAAAAATCAATTTAAAAGGAACTTATTTTCTTGTAAATATTAAAAAAGAGTCGAGATATAAAGAACATCGTAATTTTAATGTTAGGTTATTAGTTTCAGTTCAAATGTGTAGCTTATATAGTATATTTGTGTTTATCAAAAAGCATATATTTAATGTATTAATCTTTAGGGCAAATAGTTTCATGCAAAACATGTGTTATTAACATGTTATAAATTAATAAAATAAGTTGAATGTGTCTGAAAATTATTACCACTTCATATTTTTAACCCGATTTTTTTTTTTTTTTACATCCCGTAATTTTATTTTAAATTTACAAATTGAGTACAGTATCTACAAAACTAGTTGCATTTAAAGTTTTTGGTCGCCTTTAAAAATATATATTTTATTATATTGAAACAAGTTGAAATATGCACATAAATTGGTAGGTGTTCTTGGGGATCCAGTGAGTTCGGTTAATAGTTACTCCGTTTTGATGAGAGGTTTCAGTTGTAGTCCAGACCCTCATGAAACTGTTGACTCAGCATCTCAGGAAGATATCATTCAGACTTGTAATAGGACCATAATGGTATTTTAATTTATTTTAAGACCTTTAGTCATCTCCGTAATAGAACGGGGAGGATTATGGAAGGTAGACGACAAGTGCCTATTTTATAAGTACCATCCCGGCATTTGCCTGGTGTGACTGAGCAAAAACCATGGAAAAACCTCGGTCAGGATGGTCGGCCGCTAGGATCGATCCCAGGAACTCCTAAATGCTAAGACAACACTCTACCATAGAACCACGGTCACTCGGTGGGACCACAATGCTATGCACTGTAAAAATAGTAGACACAACACTCATCCAAAAAATGGAGGCAGCTGAGCTGCCTCCACTTTTTGGATTAACCTAGTTTCACCCAGTTTTCGGTTGAGCGTTTTACTTTCTGTAAGATTTCAAGATGCGTATATATATATATATATATATATATATATATATATATATACACAAGTATATGACTGTTCCCACGTATTTCATTCAAGCAGGGCATTTTTTAAAGTAGAAAAAGATAAAATGTAATATTCCTTTAAAATTAAAAATTAAAAAAAATAAATAAGTTGAAGTGGTAGGGTTTCGATCCAGGATCCTCAAGCATACTGATCGGACGTTCTGGCCACTTAGCTACAAAGGCAGTTGGTGTTTCTGGCTTTCCGAGTGTTATCTATAACTAGGGTTTTACTGCAAAGGAGGTTAATCATTAACACGTTTTTGATTTTACTACGAGGAATGCCTCGTGAAAAAAGGAAAGATACGTTTGCTACAGTGTAAAGATTTATACCTATCTTAATTTCTCTTTCCGCCAATGCAGTCCTTGCCGTTCTCGGTCCACCAATGAACTGTTTACTGTTCACAGTCTAAAGGCAACATAAACACTCAAAATGGCGGGGCGTTCAGTGACAAGCAAGTAATGTTACTCCTCTTACCTTATTATAGAATATCCAACTAAGGCTTAAACTTCTTCCACAAAAGTACGTAACCTCAAAATTACCTGTTTAGCTTACACTTCGATTAGAAAATGACCGAATTTTAAGCGTAAAATAAGTTGAACGTTCACGGACAAATCACTTTGGCCATTTTCAGTTAACGTTAAGCTATTACAAAGAAAATGTTTAACTTTAAAATGGAGTTAATTTTACCAATCTTTCCACTAAAAGGTTTACACTATATCCACATTTAAGAGTAAATACAACAAAGCGCTAATTTTCGACTTCTATTTCTCCATAAAGCGAAGTTACTTTCATCCATTTCGTGTTTCCACTTTTTACAGTGTGGAGCATATTATGCTGATGTAAGAATTCAGGCATATTCAGAAAGCCATTGACAGTTCCTCGCTACGTATATCTTCCGTTAAGACCATCATATTCATTAGGTTGACTTCGTCTTTAAAATGACAGTGAGATATTTCAGTAAGACAATAAGCTATATCATCCATCTATCATTGCCCGAACGTGACGAGAAGAACATTCCACACCTATTTACTTCTACATTGTTGTAACCTATCCGTACCTTTCAGTAAAGAAAAGTAGCCTAAACATTTTTTTGTTAATTTTGCAACAATTTATGGCGCTTGAATAATGATCGTTTTGGAAATGGATGTCTCAATTGACTCATTTGTGTCTGTAATGCAAATAGAAAATTGACATGTTTCAACTGGATCAAGGACAAATACCTAGGTAATCGATTTGCGTGAAATCATTAAATGTGCAACAATGGTTACCTCATTAGGTAAATAACACACTGTTTGTGACAGGCTGAGTATATATATACACTCAGAAAAGCTGTAATATCAATTATATACAGTTAGGAGGGTCATTACTATTGTATCGGTGGTATACTCGTATAAATGGAGTTCTGGTTGTTTAAATATAAAAATAATAACACATGTAGAGGATCCCATGATGAATAGCTTTTCGGTTGGAATGTTGCAGAAGTCCACAACGTGATCCAGGTGATTGATTAATTGTTGGTGCTTTGTAGCAAAAAGCAGTCGACATTATCTCTCCAAGTTAATTTGTCACGGAGTTAATTTCCTTCTCCATCTGTCATTGGACATCGTTGAACGACAACAACAAATAATTATTCTTCCGTTTTCTCTCTTGAAATCACTGTTCACATCCTAGGGTGTGGGTAACCACCATATGAACATAGTTTCAAACCTATTTGTATTGGAAACACAAATGACATTGGATTTTCTCTTCCCGTTTGAATGGGCAAACGTAAGATAGAGGTCAGGCTTGACTTTCAAAATTAAAATAAATAAAAAGCAAACAGAACTTTTTGACATGAAAATCACGAAGTGTTCTTTCAGTGCCACAATATTTTTTTTTGTCTGCCAAATGTTTTTGGAAATGCACAATTAAACATTTTTTCTTTGCATGCACATTACTATTAAAATAATACACACAATCTAATTTTGTTAAGTTTCAGTAGCCTAGAGAAGATACATATTTTAAAAAGGAATTCTCATATGTACAGCTGGACCATATTTTAAAAAGAAATTCTCAAATGTATAGCTCGACCATATTTTAAAAAGGAATTCTCATATGTACAGCTGGACCATATTTAAAATAGGAATTCTCATATGTACAGCTGGACCATATTTTAAATAGGAATTCTCATATGTACAGCTGGACCATATTTTAAATAGGAATTCTCATATGTACAGCTGGACCATATTTTAAAAAAGGAATTCTCATATGTACAGCTGGACCATATTTTAAAAAGAAATTCTCATATGTACAGCTGGACCATATTTTGAAAAGGAATTCTCATATGTACAGCTGGACAAAAGCTTGACGCAGTCCAAGCATCGTACCTAGTTGTACCATCGTATCAAGACGATCTCAAGGTGTTCTACTTTTGTTAATACTATCATTAAACGTGTCTCCTATAAAGAACAAAAGTGCTATTAATAGAAATAAGAAAGGTTAGATTAAAACTAAGTACAACATTGTTTTTCTGGTGGAACATGTTCATCTTTTTTTTAAAAAATTCAAGTTCAACCCAATTTGGCATATTTAAAAAGGCCACGATATAGATGACGTGGACTAACCGATTTTCACTTCTACAACCAACATTATGTATTGGAATATTAGAATATTGTTTGCCAAACAGCTTCCTTTTTCTATGGATATTTCCAAACTATACTCCGCCTACGTTTTAAGTCTCGATATTCTCAAAGTCTAAAAGTCGCAATGCTCTAAAAGTTAATTCTAAAACATATTTTCGAACATCTTAAACTGGAATTGACGAGCGCACACATATACAAATACATAATACGTACATACACTCCCACACGTTTCTCGAGAGTCAAACACGTGCCTCACGCTAAAAGGAGGATATTGTTATAAGGGTACCTGTTTCTTTGTTTTAAGGTGAAGCAAAGCAACTGAATTATCTCAAAGAAATATTCTGTATCGTGTAATATGCCCACCACATTAATTGATGTAGAAATCATGATAACAAAAGCGTCAAATTCGAGAACTTCGTTCCTTTTTTACAAAACTTAACAATGACTTATCCTAATCTCAATTCATGGAGTATACCCACCTCACTGTAAGGCGGTGGAGCATGGAACGAACTACATCGGCTGTAATGCGGTGGGGGATAACATGAGCCTGAATCAGGCTCTGAACCAAGATCTTCGTCCGATGCCGTCGAGTGGCTTCTGCAGCACGGCCAGTTTTCTGGCAACAACGAATGGCGACGTCTCCAGAAACCACAGCCGCCGAAGCATGAGACGAGGAAGAAAATGAGCACAAACCTAAAAGTAAGAAAAGACTATGATTAGTACAAGCTATTTTTTTTCTGTAATCCCCGTCCTATTCCCGCTTCTGCCATATACTTTCCTTCTTTATGAAGTTATTAAAAGCGCTATTTAATAAAATCGTAATAATGTTTTCACATCTTTGTATTTTTAACTTACTAATTGCAAGTGTACTGAATGTGCTTTTAAAGCGTTAAAGAACTTCGCACTTCGCTGTCTCTGTCACCTACAAAAATATAATTTTCGTTAATTTTCTTGACTTTGACTTTTATCTTTGGGGGTTGTCTAGTTCATAGTCAACAAAATTATTTGTTACTTTTTAATGCAATTAAAAAAAAGAACTGTTAATTTACAAGATGAGATAGTAATGAAGATGACATTAGTAATGAAATTGATGTAAATTAGATGTGGGAGGCAATTCGTGATACAGGGCATAGCGAAGGAACGTTTGGGTGAGAAGAAACAGCAGTAAATCAAGCCTTGGTTTGATGAAGAATGCCTTAAGCTTCATGAGGAACGGAAACAAGTAAGGCATTAGTGACTAAGTAATAAAAGCGAAGCAAATACCAACCACTACAGTAACGCGAAACGAAACGCCACACGCGGGTTCAGAAACAAAATGTGAGATTATCTGACGCAGAGATTCAGGAGATAGCGGAAAACGGCAATACAAATAACATGCAAGATCTATACAAAGGGGTAAACTCGTTAAGGACAGGTTACCAGCCGAGGTTAGGGATGATTAAAAATGAACGTGGAGATCTTGAAGCGAATCCGACTAAAATTATCGATGTGAACAAATTATTTTGACAAACTTAATGTACACAACGGAGAAAAGCAGAGGAATTTAAAATCTATACTACAGAACTGTGGATACCCGAACTTAGCGAGATCGAGGTCGAAATGTTGGTATAAAAGAAAAAATCAAATCACCAGGAATAGACAATACTTCGGTCGAATTAATTAAAGCGGGAGGAACGGCACTAACCAAGGTACTGCATAACTTGATAAGTGCTGTATGGAGAAAGGGGGAGCTTCCAAAGGAATGAAAAACCTCAATAATAGTTCCGATTTACCAGAAAAGGTGATGAATCGGACTGTAATAATTATCGCGAAATCTGAGTCCTGCTAACTCTGTAAGCAGTCTGAGTCCTGCTGAGTCTGAGTCTCAGTCTGAGAAATCTGAGTCCTGCTGAGTCTGTAATAATTACCGCGAATCCTGCTAACTCGTCTAATTCTATACGTAGATGAAATAATTGATCACCAATGTGGATTTAGAAGAAATAATCCACGTTGGTCCAGATTTTCGCATTGAGACAAATCTTACAGAAGAAATGGGAGTACAATGGGACTGTTCACCAGTTTTGTTATGACTCTATCAAAAGGAAAAAAAACAACTAGACAATATCCTGGTACAATTTGGAATTCCGGCAAAAAAAAACAAAAACTTGTTCAACTGGTGAGGATGTCTCAGCAACCTCATAAGCAGAGTGCGGATAGATAATAATATGCCAAATAGTGTGGAGATTCGCAACGGATTGAAAGAAACTCCCTTGTCACAATTACTGTTTAACTTTGCGTTAGAATATGCGATTCAGAAAATAAAAGAGGACAAAAAGGGACTAACATAGAATGTCTTGAATGAATTCTTAGTATACGCGGATGATGTAGATTTAATAGAGGAGGGTATAGATGTACTACGAAGTGATACCAATGTCTCAGTAGAACCGTGCGATGAGATAGGTCTACAGGTAAACACAGGGAAAACAAGATACACGATAACAGTACTAGGAATGATGGAAATAGATACATAACAATTAGGAATGATAACAAAGAAAAAGTAAAAAAAAAAATTAAATACTTGGCAGCAGGCAAAAAACGGTCACGAAATAAATAAAAATCGCTTAGCAACGGGCAACGCATGTTTCTACTCAGTCCAGAAACTTCTAACCTCGCGATTAATATCAAGAAAGTTGAAATTGAAAATATACAGAACGGTTATTCTATCGGTAATACTTTACGGTTGCGAAAGTTGCAGTACGACCCTGACAGATGAACATAAATTACGAGTGTTTGACAATAAGGTTTGGAGAAAGATATACGGGCCGAAATGATTGGGGAATGGAGGATTTTGCATAATGAAGAACTTCACTGGGTTTACGACTCACCCGATGTAAGAATAATGAAATCGCAACAAATAACGTTGTCAGGCCATATAGCTCGGAGGGGGGAAAACGAAGATTATATTCCATCGTGGTTGGGAAGCCGGAGGGAAAGATACCGTTGGGAAGACCGTGACGACGTTCGGAAGATAATATTAGAAGGGATCTTCCAGAAGTAGGTGTTTGTGATGAAAAGTAGCTTGATCTTGCTCAGGATAGAATCCTATGGAGAATGTTTGTTACTGCGGCTTCTAGCTTGCGAGTAGCGTAAGCCATAGAGTAAGTAAGTAAGTAAAGACCATTGACAAAACTTTTTACTATTTATTTTATTTTGTACTTTTAAATGTTCCATTTATCCTTGGTCTTTATGCAACCGGAGGAAGCAATAAGGGCAGGTTGGTTGCGGATCTTCCAGGCGTTCATGCGAAAGTAAGAAAATAGACCCGTATTGGACTAGCAGCGTGAGGTTCGTACTGGAATATCTGTAACCTTTGGGAACATAATATAACCTCCGTTTGGTATAAAAGGCAAGTGATAACTATACTGAATTATAAGTTTGAAATGATTACTCTTATCATCTATTTCATTTTATTTATTTTTTTTATTTGTGAACTGCAAATTGTATACCTCATGAGGAAGTTTCTATACTCATAAATTTGCCTTTTCCGACGTTATCCGACAAGTGGCGTCTGCTGTTCGAAATTGTAATTGAGAATGGAGAAAGAAGATAGTTCAGACTTTCTAGATCGATCTTCAGATATTCCCTGGATCTTTCAGTCAGTAACAATATATGAGATTTACTTATATTAGAATAATCTAAAGATTAGCTAAACGTTCATAAATTAGTTATTTTCAGTCACCTTTATTCTTCTTACCTTTATGTAACGTTACATTATATTAGGTCAGTTCACTTATATTGGGGATACTTTAGATACTATATATACTTTAGAGCTTATCAAGTTCGTCTGTTAAGCATTAGTACGTAAAACTTTACTCTTACCGGTTTACGAACAAACGGCTCTACCACTATATGGTTTAAGTAGATTAGTTTTTAATTACTTATAATTACGTAAGAAGGGCATTTGGGGATCAACGTTGTGAACAGAGCACTATTCAGAGAGATGTATACGCTGCAATGCCCTTGAAGAATAATCTCATGTACTTTCCAGTCATAGGTAAGTTGTCCAATTCAGAACTCTTAAGCGTGCTTGTTAAACGACTCCATTAACTGGCGGTGAACGCAACGAAAGCTGAACCCTGGCTTCTGTACTAATATACAAGCTTTTTCTTCAGCATCAATATCTTAATAAACTCTTCTTAGCGAATATTTACTCCTGATTCCAATAAATTGAAGTACTTTGTCTTCACTTAAAGATTTAAAAATCGTTTTCCAAGCTGCTAACTTTAATCAATCCTTTAATTGAAATGCAAGGCAAGCTCAAGTATCGGAACAGGGTGGACATCATATGCTTTGCAGAAATCTGAATATGATTCCTGGAAACTATTGAAGCTTGACTTTACGATGTCTTTAGCAGAGGGTAACATTGTTCTTAGTTCCTTTTCCAGCAGTTACGATATCTGAAGAAACTAGCCTCTTTAATCTCAACTGAAGATACAAACAGGCAGAGCGATCTCAAGTGGAAACATTCTGTTAGAATTTGACTGGCAAGTTTTCGGCAATGCGCCTTCGGTACCGTATCCTTTGTCCTCCCTATCCACAGTTGAACATTTTTCATCCGAAGGCATTAATTAACGGTGAAAAACAGCTGCTTATTTTGGAGTCATCGGTTGATTATACCCGCTGCATGGCGAATGTCAATCCTACAACTTTTACATAATGTTTGAGAATGAAAGTTACACTACAGGCATACCCCTGGTGGCTGCTGACCAATCAGGATTTCCCGGATTTCATTGCTCATTATTATCCCTTCAAAAGTTACTGAAGACTAGTCAATTGGAGTAAACAAACGACACTTTTTGCTAACTTTGTTAATATTGATTCAACTTTTAGATTGTTAACGAAAACAATATGTGAAACTATTTTTCCGATTCTAGGAAGAAATATATATATATATATATATATATATATATATATATATA
>JAGDQP010002393.1:35709-71609 GCA_022664845.1 Lepisma saccharinum
ATATATATATATATATATATATATGCTGTAATGTGATTCCTATTAAAAAAAGGAAGCATATTTTTTGTGAGGATTTCGATAAGGTGAAATAATTGTGTGTGATGGTATCTAATGATTGATTTAAGGTGAACAGAGTGTAGTTACCACACCAACTGAAGGCAAGTTGTAGAATACTGGTCTGTATCGAGGTTGATCGTATATCGTTTATTGAAAAGAAAGCAATATATTCAGAATGTAAATAATTTATTTCCAACCTTGTTCGCTACTAGTTGAAAGAAGATAACACATACATTACAGCGGAATCTATTTTCTTGTTTATTTGTATACTAAGTTAAAGTTGTGTATAAGGTTTGGATATTTCATGAAATAAGTACAACCATTAAGAACAGATAACATAACAGTAATAGATGGAAAGCAGTAGGTATATTGAATAGGCGTGTAAATAAAATGTATATATAGAATGACATATCATTTAACCGCTAGTGATTGACACATATCGGTCTAACGCAACGACCGCCAGTGCGTAAAATGTGTTATTAAAATTAAGAAATTCCATTCTCAAATAACTTATTTCTCAATTTTTCACATCCCTTGGGGGGCCCGGTTTTTCTGGTTCACCATGCCTACCAACCCCTCTAAACGAAACTTGAGCTTGATAGGAAATATAGTTCCTTCATAAAAACATTGAAAAACGTGTTTTCCTCCGCTAATTCTAGTAAACGATTTCTTTCTAGTTCAATGAGTATTAAAACTCACGTTTTCTCAATGTCTGTGTTGTGTTCTCACGTGCCATGAAATGGTCGTCATTTCACGTGCGGAGTTTTAAGTGCACGAGAAAGTAAAACATGAAGAAATGATCATTAATTTAAAAAAAAATGAAAAGTCTTAAACGTTCGTTGCATAATTTTTGTTCAGTACTGTGTTCTAAATATAATTTTACTTAACATCTAATTTTTATCGGACCACAAACTTTTCTCCCATTACTTTAATTTCACTTTGTCCATCTGTTTGTAATCTACCGACTCGGAAAGTGGCAGATCCTCTTCATTGGTTTAGCATTGTCCATTTAAAGTATTCAAGTTAGCTCCTAAACTAAAGCAGATAGAAAGAAACTGATTTCAGATGTGAATTCAGTGAATTGTTACGTACGGTATAATAGTTAAGTGGCTCATATTTGAAAATGCCTAGTTACACTTTTACGATACGAAGGTGATGATTTCAACTGTTCAGAGACAAGTTTCTTTATATAAATATAAACGTTTGCTTTTATTGTTAAGGTATAAATAAATGATTTCGTATTGAAGCTATTTACTGACACCTGGAGCTTGAATATCACACTAACTCTACTTACAAAACAAACAGAATATGTGAAAAAAACTACAGTATAGGCAGAGAATAAAATAAGGTTCATATTTGAATCAAATTAACTAATCGTGAGCATTTGTGTCCCCAAACTTTCTTCCATAAGTGGGTCATGAAATATTTGTGTGATATCAATAAATATAATTATAATAAAAACCAATATATTAACAATGTATAAATTTTATATTCTTATAAATGATGTTTTTAGCTTTAACTGATTAATATACAGGGTGAGCTAAGTTGATGAGTTGATCTGATTTAGGGTGGACCATGGTCACCAGTTTTTACTCTTGGCACTGCCTAAATGTAAGTCAAATATGCACGAAAAAAAATGCTATCAAAGCGGTGAAAATATTTTCTTAGAATTTCCAAATGCACACTAAAAAGGACAAGTAGATATTGGGAAAAGAAGCTGGAAAATTAAATAGAAAAAATACAAAATTCAAAATTTATGTGTTTAAAATTACAAATAGGAAATTTAAAAACTTCAGGATTAAAAAATAATAAATCAAAGGTAAACAAAAGCAGAATGCTGAGAGGTAAACGAATAAGTTTGAGTGATATTTGGACAACAACGACACTGTTTCCTTCTCCGTGGGTTCAACTTCCACCATCATACAATGGTTCAGATTTAACAAAAGAAAAAGAAAAAAATACTGATCAACTGATTAACAATGCTACCGAGTATATTTTTGTAATACAAGATCAAGACCATGACCGAGTTCAATGAGTAGTACCATAAAAATTCGCTATGACTATAAGATGTTAAATAATGAAGTTAGGGGGTAAAGAAAAAGCCGCAAAAACGATCCGTTAAGTTGAAAATCGTTTCATATCTTTGTTGGACTAAGAGCTCGATTGAGTTCGAGAGAGATGACAAAGCCAGAAAGTGAGATCACGCTTATTTCGACAACACGCTTTCTTGTTTGCTTACAAAGTGCTTACAACTTTTACACTGACTACCTTCATTTTTATTATTATTATTATGAGAAAATCAATTTCTGTGTATATTGGCATTTAGCATAAATTCTTGGAAAGGCCTCGACTAATATGAAACTGGGAGCATCCCACATGGTTGACAAAATGTTAAAAACATGGTTTCATGCCTGCTTTTTCAACAGTTCCTTCAACGTACAGTCACTTACAAAAATAAGTGGAGGCTGGAGTGCTAAGAAATAATAGTTCTTTCCTCCAAGAGAATTGTTTCACTGTACGCCTAATAGTTAGACAAGCACCACAACAGTACAAATATGCGCCAAAACATGGCATGCCAGGATATTCCTCCATTTGGAGCAAGAAAGAATTACTCCTTACGAATCATGTAGAGAACCACGAGATAGATGGGTAAAAATAAATTTTTTGTCTTATTCAAACATACACACATTCAGACAGACAGACAGAGAGAGAGAGAGCATAGAAGAAGACGGGGTAAGAGCGAGAAAAGAGGGAAAGAAAAATGGCGCAAGACATTGATATAAATGAAATTTTAACGCTTATGAATACACAGTCTCCGTCTCTCCCCCTGCCCCTTTTTCTCTCTGTATTGTGTTTTTCTCCCTGTGCGGGATAAATCTCTTTCAGTAGCAATCGTGAACACCATTTACAGCGCTTAATTCCTAGAATAAAATATTTGGAAAGTCGCTCGTCGAATCGATTCAGAGACCTTACGAATGAGAGTCTGACATACTAACCACTTAGCTACAAAGACCATATCAAATGTGTTGTTAAATCAGCCATTAAACTCCTTACCCTCAGCGGTTAATTTATATATATCCTAGATTTCAGAACTATCTTTCAAGAAAGTAAATTCCACTTGCTGGCGGCGCGCTCATTCTCCAATCCCAACCGGTAAGAATAAAAAGAAATTTATTAGAAATTCTGCTTTCAAAGTGCATTTGGCAGAAGTGGGTGATGTAAACGGTTGGTGATTTAAATAAAGCACCGAGAGCACCAATTGCCGGCTGCCTAGCGTGGCATATTGATATAAATCTGGCTCACGAAATAAAAAAACGAGTTCGATCCTCGGCGGGCGCGCGAGATTTTTTTCTTAAAAAATATATTTTTAAAAGTTTTAATTTATTAGTAATAATTAATTCATTTATTGCATTTTCAATATTGTTTTTAAAAGTGCAGTTTTTGTAAAAACAAAGTTAATATTTTTTTCTTCTTGTCTTAAAAGTATATTTTTCTAAGTTCAAATTTATTATTAATAATTGCTTTTATCCATTTGTCGTAGATTATATAAAATTAGTTACCATGGGCTATGGTAGGTTATGTGAGGTAAGGTTCGGATATGTAACTTTACACTTTAGTTTCTTTCTTTCAAAATATATTTTTATCTGTTTGTGCGATCCTGACCTTACCTAACCTCCGCTAACCCATGGTAGCTAAAAATGCAACTCGGGAAGGGGAAGCGGGGGGGCAGGCCTCGGTTAGCGGTGGGCATATGCAAAAGTGCTGCTGAGGCTCACGCCACCCAGCTCCCTTCGGACGAACCGAGTTCCCTTGCACACCTCGCGGGCTAGACCTGATTTAAGCATATTTACCCTAGCTTTCAGTAGCCTCTATTTGTATACCAAAGCAATTATAGATAATAAATGTGAACACATAAAATTAAGCTTTGAAAGAAAAAAGAAGAAAAAAATATTGCCGCTGCCGGGATTCGAACAAGTTTTTTATTTAGTAAGTCAACGTCTTACCGCTGCACCAAGCTAGTACCTGGCAAATACAGGTTTGGTCGTCGTATTTACAGTGGATGGCGTCGGAGCCTGTTACTATGACGTCGCAGGCACGATGACTTCCAACCTTTTTACTATTTTCATCCTGAACATTTGAGTGTGGGGCGTAAACGTTTGTATGATTCCTTTTTGGTTAGTGAGCCATCGATTCTGTGCAAAATTGCTCTTGTTCCAGATTATAATCTCGGGGTGTTTCTAGTTAGTGGTACGCCTCGGACGTTTATGTTTGTGTGTGTGATTTTAAATTAATTCTAAGAATATCAATCTATAGAGGTTAAAAAGGTAAATCAAATTGAACAAGTAAAGACCGCTTAGGGTGAACAACGTTTCAAAAAAGTTCTAAAGCATTGGTTATCAATCGGAAAGTCCTGTGATCGATTCCAGCGTTCGACCATTCTAACTGAGGTTTCCCAAGATTTTCCCTCACCTTTACCAGGCAAACGCTATGATGGTACCTATAAATAGGCCCTGGCCGTCTATCTTCCAACACATTCTCCCAACCCTATCCCGGCTTGATCCTCATATGCCTAAAGATTTTAAAATAATTTTAAACAAATCCTTCCAGGATCCTTTTACCCCATCCTATCCCGGGCGAGTATTATGCTTAAACAACATAAATCAATTCACACATTCACACAAATCATACACTGTAGATATGAATATAATATACTGGCTGTCAAGAATACTAAGATACCCTCGCTCATTCTTCATTGTCAATTCTCGGCGATAGAGCGTTTGCGTAGCTTTCAGGAGGTCGTGAGTTCGATCCTAGCGGTGGACCATAATGACTGAGGCTTTTCCACGGTTTTTCCTCAGTCACACCAGGCAAATGTGGCCAAAAGGCCATAAATAAAATTCACATTCATTGTCAATTCAAAGTGCGCAATGTTAATTACAGGACATATAGATTAAATCTAATTTTAATATATCGTGGCAGAAGAAACTCACAAATAGAAGCAGAAATTATGTTTGAAAAATATATTATTTATAAACTTTATTATTTGAAAAATAATTTAAAACATCTTTTAAAAAAAAGTAATTGTGTGTGCCAGGTTTCAACTCATTAACTAAGGTCAGGTCCCCACAAACAGATAGAAATGTATTTTGAAAGAAAGAAACGAAAGTGTAAAGCTACATAACCTAACCTGACCAAACATAACCTACACAATTTTATATAATCTACGACAAATGGAAGAAAGCAATTATTAATAATAAATTTGAACTTAGAAATATATACTTTAAAGACAAGAAGAAAAAACCTTAACTTTGTTTTAACAAAAACTGCACTTTTAAAAACAATCTTGAAAATGCAAGAAAGGAATTATTAATAATAAATTAAAACTTTTAAAAATAATTTTTTAAGAAGAATAATCTCGCCCGGCCACTGTGGATCGAACCCGGGTTTTTTATTTCGTGAGCCAGCATCCTGCCAATACGCCACGCTAGGCAGCTGGCAATTGGTGCTCTGGGTGCTTTATATAAATCCCCAACCGTTTACATCACTCACTTCTGAGAAAAGCACTTTGAACGCAGAATTTCTAATAGATTTCTTTTTATTCTTACCGGTTGGGATTGGAGAATGAGCGCGCCGCCAGCAAGTGGGATTTACTTTCTTGAAATATAGTTCTGAAATCTAGGACATATATAAATAAATCGCTTAGGGTAAGGAATTTAATGGCTGATTTAACAACACATTTGATATGGTCTTTGTAGCTAAGTGGTTAGTATGTCAGACTCTCATTCGTAAGTTCTCTGAATTGATTCGACGAGCGGCTTTCCAAATATTTTATTCTAGGAATTAAGCGCTGTAAATGGTGTTCGCGATTGCTACTGAAAGAGATTTATCCCACACAGGGAGAAAAACACAATACAGAGAGAAAAAGGGACAGGGGGAGAGACGGAGACTGTGTATTCATAAGCGTTAAAATTTCATTTATATCAATGTCTTGCGCCATTTTGCTTTCCCTCTTTCCTTATTTCCTCCCTTCTTTTTTCGCTCTTTCCCTGTCTTCTTTCGTGCGTTCTCTTTCTTTCTCCCTTTCTCTGTCTGTGTTTGTGAACAATGCATAGTGGCGATTTCTACCCATACCGATTTCTACCCATTTCTATCCATATTATCATTTTTCTTTTCTTTGCATTAATTTCTATCTCTTAGAACTTAACGTGAATGGGATTTCTGTCTATCTTGTGGTTCTCTAAATGATGCTGAACGAGTCTATTCTTTCTTGCTCCAAATGAAGTAATATCCTGGCATGCCATGTTTCGGAGCATATTTGTACTGTCATGTTGGTTGTCTTACTATTATGCGTACAGCGCAACAATTCTCCTGGAGGTAAAAGCTACTATTTCTTATAATTCCAACCTCTATTTACTTTTGTAAGTAACTGTACAATAATTGGATAAACGGTTTAAAATGTTTCATCAATCGTTATACATTGCATAAGAAGTTGAAAAGACGGACATTATCTTATACAATTTACCAGCCATATCCTACTGGGGAAGGAATTGAGTAGGGTCTAAACAGAAGGTATCGTTCTGGCATTCGCCTGTTGACACTGAAGAAACAGTTGAAAACAATCAGAATGGCCAGTCTGAGCAAGGTATGAACCGCCGCTTTACCATCCCACTGTCGCTTAGCAGTCCAGGTGTCTAAATAGAGGACCCTTGCTGTTAAAAGTATCTGGAAGGATGACGCTTGTGTAGATAGAAATAAAAACAATAGAGATCAAAGAAGCCAATAGGGATCAGCGTTCTGTGATATTCGGGTTTCTATGCATCGTTTTAAAGGTAACTTTCAGCGAAAATTCCGGGTAATACAAAATTGACTAAATATTTAAGAACATGGTACGGGGAATTTTGACAGCGTACCCTGGGTTTCAATTTAGTGATTTTATAAACCGTACATCATTACTACAGTTCGTTCTCTCATTAGAATGTAAAGACTCTAAGACAGAGAGAATAGATAATAAATGTGATGAATTGGGACGTCAAACTTACATTGAGTTTCTGTTCCTAACAGTATACTAGCAATATACCGTTAATAATAATAAACTTATTATTGTTTGAAACATATGAATTTGCAAGAATCCATCAATTTTGAGATTGGGTGAAGAAGTAAAAATGTTCTCTGAGCGTTTTCACCGATTTAAAGGGAGACTCAATTCTTCAGTCAGATCCAAGTTTCTCGTCTTTTAAACTCGTCCTACCGAGTGGCCACAAGTGTTCAATAAAAAAATCGATTGACGTTTCAAGAAAAAAAAGGAGGAGGAGAAAGTGAGGGAAAAGGAAACCGGTTGAACGTTGTATTGTTCGACAAGATTCAGTCTGATATAAATTGACAGTTTTCTCCTTTCAATCAGAAATCCATTCACTTATCAGTCGTGTAGAACTCGCTTATGCTAGTCTACTTGAGACTTCTTTTTTTTTCACTTCGCAAGTATGTAAGGATGGCAATGAGGTTTGAGATTTGGTTTAACGAAATTATTTGTTTTCCCTTCTCACTTGAAACCTCACTTGCAAATTCCTGAGGCCATCTCTTCCTAATATAAAAATAGGAGGCTAAAGTTTATGTTTGTTCAGAACAATTCCATAATCTTATTCTTTTTAAACCAATTTCCCTCGCCTAGAAAATGGGACATAACCATTTAAAAAGAAAATTGATGAAGTATTGCAATTATTAAATTTGTTCCTATAACCAATTACAATACATCCCTAGATTTGTGTTATTTGATATTAAATTTTTCTCTAGCAGAACGTAGCATTGTTTTCTGTCTACCCTTTCCCTCTGAATAGCTAACTACCTATTCAGGTGAATAATTTTGAGAATTTCTTCATTATAGTTTCTAGGTATAATGCCTATAAATCTTAATCATTGAGGAAAGGTTTTAAAATTTTCTCACAGAACACTCCTCACATTATCCGCAACGGTTCCGCATTATATCAGGGCTTTGTCCAGAGTTCTCCAAACTACACAGATATATAGGACGATCATGTTTTGAAGATCATTTCTATTTTCTAGGTCACGCCCTTCTGCTTTACGTTTAAACTTATATTTTCTCTTCGATTCCCTTCCGTTTTCTTTAATTTTTCCCATCCCCTTTCCATTTGCCTCTGCCATCTTCAGGGTTACTGCCATTACGTACCTCCTCCTCTTTCTATTCATAATTCTATTCTCCATCTCCTCTTTCCACTTTCTTACCCAAATTCTTCTTTCTTGCTCTAGAAATTCTTGTTCTTTCCATGCGAGTTCATACTCCGTTTTTTGCCAACGTTTATACAGCGAATTTCTTTCCCTTTTTAGTCTCATATCGTTCTTGTGTTGTTTGAGTCTGTCCTCTTCTCTTCTTGGTTTCTTCCATTCACACCATATCGAAAGACATGACAATATGAGGTATAATATTGTCTAGAATTGTACTCCAATAGTCTTTATAAAATCATGAATTTCTTTGACCATATTAAAGATAGTTAACTTCCGGGGGTTAGCCATAGCCCTTATTCTCCCTGATTCTCCAGTCTGGAGGGTGAGAGCGGCGGGTGTCGATAGATAGATTAAAGATAGAGAGTAAAGGCAATTGAAGGGCGATGGAGAATTCTATACTGGAGGGTGAAGGCGATGGAGGTCAAGGGCAAACTTTTTGATGGAGGATGAGTACGACTTCAGGGCGGTGGAAAAGTCCGTGCTGGAGGGTGAAGGCGTTCAAGTCGAGGGTCATACTGGGGCTCGAGTATGAGTGGAGGTTGAAGCCAAAGTCTTAGCGTGAAGTTGAGTGAGGTCAGACCAAAATGTAATCTACGATCCGTATCGACAAGAAAAGATGTTCGTCTTTCTTTAATCTCTCCTAAAATGTTATTCTATTTCACCTTCAACTGAAAACGTCCTACAAATATTGCCGATCTTTGACGTCCCTACCATATGATGATGGCAACTTCCGCACGAACGATCTTTTCTCCCCTCTTTGAGGTACGTCTACGCAGACCTAATAGTAGATCAAATGACTTCTTCCACACTACAAAACCAAGAACAGAATACGACAGAAATCATTTCTAAACATATTCCCCGCTTGTTAACACTCTCTATCGAATTCTCGAGATCTCTGCCTTCCTGAATGTACATTTGCAAAACGTGAAAATGTAATATTAAATCTGCTTTCTAAAGCATATTTCTTTGTAAATACAGTATATTTATTCTTTTGTTGTTCTTTGTATTGTTGGAGTCACACTGTCATTATTATATTTATTTGTTATGCTCGAGTAGAATGACGTTTTAAGCGGTATGTAGGCTATACCGTAAACAAATAAATAAGTAATCAACGGTCGTTTTGTTAAAATTTTGTGAATGTTTATGCTTCATGTTCGGTTTTCTTTCCATGAGCTAAAGACCGGGATGGGCGCAATCCACAGTTCTGTTACCGCCTATACAATTGAATTTATCTTATCTTATGAACTATGGTGTGTAAAAAACCAGCGTGTTTAAATCTATCCACTCAATGATAAATATTCTAAATGATAAATATTGTTAATGCTTGCTTGTGTTGTAAATTGGCCTCCAAATACAGGACATAGTGCACTCACGAAAGAATGTACTCCGGGATCAATGCATTTAATTATTTAACTCAGACATGGCTAACAGCAGGTTCGCGGACCTTAGTGCAATGTTCTGCGGCCCGCGGTCAGATAAAGCTATATTCAATTGTAATATGTTATCAAATTTAATTTAGAAACTTATATTTACAATCAAGCATTCCAAATTGTTCTCGTAGTAATAAAATGATACATAGAAATTAAATAAGACTAAATACTCGTTTTGATATGTCACAGGTTAACGGAGTACTGACCTCATAGATGGAGCTTCCAGTGCGTGAATCGGAAGCCACGTAATCAGGGGAACATTAGAGCACTGACTAGGAGGTTCGTGAACTGTTCAGTCGATATGGAGATGATGAATATGCCAAATGACAGGACATAACATGCTTACTTTAACAACTAGAATATTAGCTGCCACAACTTTGAGTGAGCTTCGTAATAAACATGCAGGGTGTGGCCATAAGTCTTGCCAGGACTGTCGAATAAAATAAAAATACGAGACAGACTGGAATGAAATGTCTCTGAACATGCTATAGGCGAGGGGGAAAAATATTACGGCCCATACCACTTATCTGGTGGCCATCTTGAAATCCGCCATCATGGATTCAACTTGAAAATTTCAAATGGAAACATAGCCATGGGATATATCAAATGACACCCTCTTTCAACGAGAAACTGAATGGTGTAGTGCAATTTTCGATAAATGTAACCGTGTTGCACTTATGAACGAAATCAGGGTAGTTTTTGAACTCGGTGGGTTGTTCCGAAAGAAAGGATTGCATGCCATACACACCTTGTAACACCACAACAAACACATTCATCAATATGGAGAAAAGCTGTGAACCACAAAAACCAAAATCACCATTACAGAATATATTTCACATGGACGCCGTTCTCATTGAAGCACTTCCGCAAACGTCGTTGTGTGCCCTACGAAGTACGTCAGGCGATAGTTATGCACATGTCACTTGCCTTTACAACATTTGTTCCATATGCTGCCCATAATGTTCAATTGTCAATGTCAAGCTGTGTTCCCAATCTGCATGAACTTTGGACAATACATTAGGCTGGATAGGGGACTTGGCTTCACGGATTCTGTTTGTAAGCCTTCACGTGATTTCTTCGACAAAAATCTCCAGGCGTCAGATCAAGCGATTGTAGTGGATACTCCACAGGTCATCTCCGGGAAATTGCTGATCCAGGTAAAAGACCGCACATGTGTTCCATAACGAGGCCGAGCCCCATCCTGTTGGTAGCGTGTGGGAGAACTACCGTCCTCTGATAACAGCAATGGAAGTACATCCGCCTGCAGTAATTGGAGGTAACCGTCTGCTGTTCGAGTCCCCTCAATGGAGAAGGATTCCACAATTCCTCAAATCGCATCCCATGACATTGTCTTCTGTGAACCTGTCATCGTGATGGGATCAATCCAATATTGATTAGCATCAGACCAATATCGATCTCTGATTAACTTCGCCGTTCACGTAAACATTGGCTTCTTCCGGAAAACGTATCTGGTGTGTGAATGTGAACTCCAATGTTTCTTAAACTGGTTGATTGACCCACTCTGCAAATTATAACCGACGATCAGGGTCGTCTTCAGTCAGATTCTGCAATCTTTGCAACTTGTACAAGTGTTTGTTTGTTTTCCCATTGTTCTTATTTGATTTGAATTGATTTATTTTTACTGATAAAGTTAAAGCTATTTAGCCTTCTCTTCCACAATACCAGTTACATTAACAGTTTTTTATTGTACATGATATACTTACATCAATGATACAAGCAAATAAACATATACTAAATTCTTGCCCTAACGCATACACATCCCACAAACACACACATTCAATACAAAAAAAAATGTTAGTAAATTTTCTATCAATTATATATTTATTCGCTTATTTACACAATTGTGTACACAATATTGTCTGATGTAATCTGATATATTTCAGCAGGAATGAAGGGAGCTGCTGCAAAATGGTTTCTTCTTTATAAAATGGGTAACCTTATCAGTATATGGATTTGATTCTGCTAATAATATGTTACTGTAATTTCTTTTGAATGTAGCACTTGATTGCTTTTACGTGAGCTCTGGACGCAATGGGTTCCACAACCGTGTTGCACTTGCAATAAAATCCTTACTATATTTACATGTTTTGTCTTGTTATTACTAAAAGGTTGTCAACTCTTCTGTTTCTCTGTTTATTACAAGGGATTATAGAGGTACAACTCACGCGATTTTTCATGGACAAATGGAATGTGATTTTCTTGGCTTTTGTTAATAGACACCAACACTGGTGTTGTTGTTGCTTCGTTCATCATAACCGTTTTAGGTCTACTTGTCCGGGGACTGTCTTCAACAGTTCCTGTATCCCTGATGCATTTGGATAGGAAGGTAGCAACTTTGTTGAGTGAGATATTATTCCTTTCAGAATAGCGATGGTTGAAATCATCTGCGATGGCTCACACTTCGTTTACCCGACATCAGAACAATCTATGCGTTTAGCTTTCGTGAGGGCTATCTTCAATCAGTGAGCCTGGAACGAATAATAACGGAAAACCTTACAAATCTCACAAACCGTTAGAGATAGACAAAACCCAACCATAGTTATTAATCCCTGAGAAAATTTTAGTGCTAGTTAATATGTCACACACACTTCCTTTTTGAAATTTTCAAGTTGAATCCAAGATGGAGAATTTCAAGATGGCCGCCGGTAACTCCGTGTGGTCCATGCCATTTCCCCTTTTCCTATAACATGTTCAGGGATTCGTATTTCATTCCAGCCTGTCTCGTATTTTTTATTTTATTCGACTGTCCTAACAAGACTTATGGCCCCACTCTGTACGGTATTTTGCTTATTTATTACGAAGCTAACACAAAGTTGAGACAGCTAATATTTTAGCTGTTAAAGTAAGCATGCTATGTCCTATCATTTGGCATATTCATCATCTCGATATCGACTGAACAGTTCACCAACCTTCCTTATGAGATGGATAAGCAGACAGGAAGAGTGCATCGTGTCGGTGAAATGAAGACCGATGAGGAGCATATCAGACACTGTTTACTTTTTAAGTTCGATAAAGGCAGTAATGCGACCGCAGCGTGCCGCAACATTCCGCCAAGTGTATGGTGAAGATGCAGTTCACGTTAGCAGCACATGTTGTGATTGGTTTCGAAAATGCATGGATGGAGACACATGTTGTGAACATCAACCACGGTCTGGAGGTCCATCGGTATTTCCCAAAGAGGATCTTAACCAAACCATACGAAACAACCCGAATCTAACGGAAGAGGAATTAGTCGAAACCTTTCAGGTACACAGGAGAACAGTTAAAAAACGTCTCGAATCGCTGTATCTTACAAAGTTCGATCGTTGGGTTTCACATCAGCTGAGTGAAACTCAATGGGAGGGAACACATCTCCTTTCTTTCCCACTACAAAAATGACCGGTTCATGATAAGCAATGTCACGGGAGATATTAAATTCGTTGTGTACCGAAACGTAAAGTATCGAAGGACTGTATGTCGGGTTTCTGAACTCCCTCCATCAACGTCGAAATCAGAAATTTATCCCAAGACGGTGATGTTAAATGTGTGACTATTGGACGGGCTGCGAGCATCCTTGCGATCGGAAAGCCCAGGACTCGTCAATCACCAAAGAGTAATCATACACCATAATAACGCCAAGCCACATGCTGATATACTTACCCGTCAAAGATTGATTGAAGGTTTTGCCCTACCCACTCTATTCTCCTGACTTCGCTCCTAGAGATCACCACCTGTTTCGTGCTTTGCAGAATTCCATCGCCTGGGAAGGGAAAGCTTTGAAGATGTGGAGGTTGTGAAAACTGCCATACAATAGTTCTTCGACTCCAAACGTCAGGACTTTTATGGCATTGGGATTTATCTCCTAAGAAGAAGTCATCCATTGCGATGGTGAGTATAAACAGCCGTAGGTGAGTTCAATTTTGTGTTATTCCTACTTATAAATGGACACCAAAAACGGGTAGAACTTTAGGACGTATCCAAAACATATAATGGATATTGAACTCTTTGTGAAAGTCTACGAAATAAACACTGAAAGAGAAGTTGTAATATTGCTAAGCGACGTTGAAAATTCATTTCCTTTTGCTTGAATCACTTACTTGATTTAACTGACAGTTTCAATTACTGTGGTTAGTCACAACTGACGTTTCTCCTCTTCGAAATTCATTAGAACCTATCCACGTTTTTTTGCTATCTGAAGAAAGAAGCAATTCTACTTGAAACATTTTCAATGATTGACAACGATGCAATTGAAAAATGAACTACAAACAACTGAGTTTAAGACTTGCTGTCATCAAAGTAAGAAAAGACAACATTATATGGAACAATGTAACATACGATAAGCAAAATTCATACAATTATTAATTTATATTAATTAGGGAGTCGTCGTGCTCAGTCGGTAGCGCGTCCGACTGCGCCTTTGTTGAAATCCCGGCCAGGACACGGAAGACTTTCCTTACATTGCTCCCATGCCTGGCTCTTTGCGGTGCACTCAGCCTCCTATCAAATTGAGCACCAGAGTGTTCTTGGTATTCCTGGGTACCTTGGGAGGTAAAGGCGGTCAAGCGTGGGACTGGTGGTCGAGAATATGTGCAATGCTACCTCGCCATGCTCCATATGTCGTTCATAGCGCGGGAGTGTCACTCAGGGGATTAATTATATTTAAACCGCATTTTAAAGCTTACTTTATTCAGGGACTTGTTACGACTGCTGATTCCCACACGTATGATATTTCCGAGCTACATTTTTTAAATTTGAAATAACATTTAAATATTAAACTGTAATCGTATGGTAAAATATAGTTTTTGTAGGTGAATAGAATTGTTAATATTTCTGTCAAGAATGAGATAAAAAAAAGAATCCAGGGGATCCAGTATAAGGGCTTGTCCAAATCCTTTTATTCCCTAGGCACTTCAACAGAGGACAGTGAATAGATCACAGTTGCTCCTTGGAGAAATGAATTATACTTGACTATAGCAAACAGAGCTAATACGATCATGATGCACTCTGCCATTTCTATATTCATTTTTATTACAAATAAATAGAAGATCAAAAAGAAAAGACACAGCCTAAATATTAAGATCACAAACCGCTTCTTGCAATATTTGAAAGCCAATATCTTTAAAAAACGATAGAACGATATGTATTTACGATAATTATAATAATTTCTAAGCTCTCAAGATTCACAAGCGACTAATACAATAGTTTCATGACATGAATAAGAGAAAATGAGCTCCGCGTACATGAATTAAAGAAATCATCGAAGGTTATAAATGTCTTTGTTCCAATTCTACTCTAAATTACTGCTGTAATATTCGATGCTAGAAGTCACTATTACCGTAAAAAAACCGGGCGTTAAAAACGTGTTGACTCAGTATTATAGGAAGAGAGAAAGAGAGGGAGAGAGAGAGAGACTCACATCTAATAACACAAGATCACGAAGAATAGGTCAAACCGGAGCTTTTTTTCTTCCTCCTCTTCTCCTATCGTAGACGTCACAAAACATCATATTGTACGCGATTCAGAATCGATATATTGTGTAAAAGCACTGCCTCTTTGACTTCTGGAAACTTGCCAAGGAAAAGAAATTCGAGGTTGTTTTGGCCGCGTCCAAAATTCCCTCGTCGACTTCCTTCTTTTTGTACTTCTTCTTCTTCATCCTTTCTTTTCTTCATCTTCTATCTCTTATCCTTTTGCCTCCCAGCGGGATGAGAAGAGAAATCCGCGTTGTTTTGTAAGGATCTAGACTTGCATCAAATGGAGAAGGGAACTGAGTTGTGTTTCGGGGTTCCGGTGATAATTTTTCTTTTTTTTTTTTTAGGGAATCGGTTCCAAATGCTTCGATTGTACGGTGATATATACATACACATATATACACATAAAATAAAGGAACCGATGTATTATATGATGTCACAGGACCAACTCATGTATATAAACCATAGTATTTTCTCATACTTCCGATTTACAGATTTACAGATAGCGTCATTCATTGTAGTCCTTCAATTTTATTCCAAATATTCGGTAACAGAAATGTGAACATATCCTAGAGATCTATAGAAGAAAGGGGGGATAAGTGTGGGAAATTCCTAGTCTCTATCGCAAAGCAAGTCTCTACGTGACAGTGATATCGGACGGCGGAGCGGAGCTCAAACTAAATTCACGAAAAGATATGCAAATGGCACAAATCTGGGGTCTGTCTTCAAAAGCGGAAGGGAGAACACAAATTGCGTTTGTGGTGAATTGCAACGACTCTTCGCATCATGAATGTGACTTCTTCTCCACATGATAGCCTTGTGCTGTATTGTTGTCCATCAACAGTCGATACAAGCACAAGAATCAAAGAAAGTCTAGTCCGTCAGCAGTACGTCGTTCCTGCAACTTTTATCCCTCCTCATGACCCTAAGGAAGGCACTGTGTACGCTGGAAAGGAAAGAAGAATTTTCTTCCGCACAACCAACTGAATCCGTCAATGTCTATTCCGGTAATAGTATGAATATGACGAGAAAGGATGCAACTTTTCCTTTTTTTTAAAGACATTTATATCTTCGTGCTCCAAGGCAATTGACGAGTGCCACTCATTCTGGATGACTGTAATGGATGAAAGGAGACAGCAACGTACTAATTACTTGCTTCGAAATGGCTTGATGAAACTTGTTCGCAGCAAGTGTACTCTTATTTCCTCACCGTTAGATGCAAACTACCTCCGATCATGTAAACTAAGTTCCATATATGGCTTATGATTTATGCACAAGACTTCAATTTTTTGAAGCAACTAAACTTAATCAAAGTACATGCGGTAATCCACTTGCAGCTCTCCTCTCAAAGATTCCAGAACTTCATCAAGTCAGAGTGATACGTACATGACGGAAATACTGTGAAAGGACAAGTGTGTCTTGCATCGAATGCCTTTCTACAAACTTGCTTCCTTCTGATCATGGGGTGGTATAACTTGCAGTGGCGACTCATTTGTCTTCCGATGACTTTTGCGTTTGTATCGAATATTGATGAATAACAATACAAGACACACGTCTATCCTATTATGCCCAGGAGAGGTTAATTTCATGAAGCAAGAGGTGATGAATGTCGTTATGATTCACCACAAACATTATCTGATTTCTCCTCTCGCCGTTTGAAGACGGTTGATGATTTCTGCCATTTGGATATCTTTTCGTGACTTTTCATTTGAGTCTCTACTCACCGCCACTCTCCATTTTCACGCAGTCACTGTACTCAGTTACGTAAAGTGAACTTTTGTTAGTGGTTCCCAACTCTGGGAACATGAACACTTGCAATGAGGATGTACGCTTACGAAAGAAATAGACCAAAACTAAGAAATGAAAAGAATCACAATATATTTTAGTGATTCTTAACAGTCGCTTAACTTTATCTTACCACATGTTAAACCTTGGCCAACTTGAGCAATTTTGACAATGAGCAGAAATACAGTAACTCCCAAGAGACTAATGACAATCTGACTGACTGATGATTATCAGTTTTAAAAGTAGATTGCTGTTGCCACTCGCACGAACTGGAAATACTGTTTTAATAATATTTATTTCTTAAAATTATTTCATCCACATTAAAAACTTTTTATTCTTACTTGATTGGGACGGACCTGTGTTCCTGATAAACAAGATTTACGACTTTTTCATGTTACAAGCGCCTGGAAATACAGAAATAAGATCATAAAGTGGATTCTTTTACAGAAGACAACACTTCTTTTAATAAATTGAGGGCAAATACAGCAGTACAACACTGTACATTTACGCTATGAAGAATTGATTAGACGTGCTCACCTAATTTTGATTTTTATTGTATTTGTTTCCAGAGTTATTTTTTCCTAATTAGATGTATTGGTGGTAGCTATATTTTTTTTGTGTTCTCGATAGTAAAAATAAGTTCTATCCGAAGCAAATTAAAAATTTTTATAATCGAAATCATGAAGCAGAAAATGTAAACAAAAGTTATTACTGACAGTGAGTTCTGTATTACTCTTCATTTTAGCGCCAAAACTGAAAGACTGTTCAACCCTAAGATGGTAGTGAGTTTTAACAGTCGCATATGAATGCTAAATTTGCACCGTGGAGAGGGGGAGAGGGGGATCCAGTCCGTTCCCCAAGTCGGTGATTTTTGTAATTAACCATACAAGTAAATCATCTGACGGGATATATCTAACTGAATATCCTAGAAGGACATAGGGCCCAAGTACGTATTTTAAATTGCCTTTCAGCGGCGTATCCAGACAGGGGCCGCGGGGGACACATGCCCTCTCAAAGGAATGTGCTCAATTTTAGCGTTGTATTAAAATTTATTGTAAGAAAAAGCTTCACTTTTTTTTTGAACAAACTTAGAAATATTAAGAGTCGCGTACCAATTCCCAATTTGTACCGAAAAACACCACAGGGAGGGGTGGGGGCGCGTGTCCCCTCAAAGGAATATGTACTCTTTTGGCATTATATTAAGGAGTATGCAAAGAAAAGGTTCCGATTTATTCCCGAACCAACTTAGAAATGTTAATAGTCGCATTCCAGTTCCTAATTTGTACCGAAAACACCAAAGAGGGGAAGGGGGCGGGGCCCATCGCGGACCTAAAATCTCTTAATATTGTTATTAGCCTTAAAATAAAGAAAAGTAAATACACGTATGGTAAGAAGCCAACCTGGACCAAAGATTCTTAATGATTATATATACAATATGGTCTTTGGGGGTTCCCGACACGCTTAGCATTTTTCGTATCTGAGAAAACATGTGAAGCATTGAGTGATATTTCTGCACGTCGTCATAAAGTCTGTTGTCCCTTCTTTCATTTAATACATTTTTTACTCTGCACATCATAATATTCTGGTAACTGATGGAGTTTAATCGAAACTAGTGCGAAATGTCGGGCTTATCCCACTACATGGGCAATTCCGGCACTTTATTAAGACAATTCCGACACCAAATAAAAACACATCACTATACGTTCAGTAACATTTTAGGATGAATTGATATTGCATGTGGAAATGTCATCTGACAGATTATCTCAAAATGAAATGATTTTAAACAGAATAAAATGTAAAAGAAATTTTATCACATCGCTAGCTTTCCTCGTTACCTCTAAGAATGAAAGTCAAACAAAGTGTATGGAAGGACTGGGCTAGAATTAATTTAAATTTCGATGTGATGTTGATAGTTCCTGCGGAGTTTCGTAATGAACACCTGAAGGAGCATTTGCAATCTCAGGGATTTGTAACTACGTTAATTCCAAAAGTGTCAAATCTATTTTTAAGTCCAAATCCTAAAGGATCTCTGTTAAGCTCAGTTTCTTTTTTTATGGGAGTCCAAGTTCGACTTCCCCAAAATTCTTGTTTTCCGTTTTCTTCTTTAGTCCCGCAACATATATCTAGGAACGTGAGGCGCCTTTACAGTTGTAGCAAGAGCTCATATCCCATTTCGTACCGCATCAAGAGAAACCAAGCCATGGTTTCTTTGTTTCCAGAGTCTTTCAGAAGTAGTTACGAACAATATTTGCTATGGAAAATGAAGAGACATCTTTGTAATTTACACGAATAGTGTCGCATAGATTTTTTTTGAAGAAAGTCTAAAAAATATATTATTGGCGAAGGTGTCGGAAGTACTGCACAATGTAATGTAGTAATTGCCAAAAATGCCTAATATTATAAATATATTAATTCCTGAAGTATGTACAGTACAATTGACTAAAGGATTGACTTATGCACACACAAGGCTTTAACCCTTTGAGAGTGTATAACGACTTCGAACGACATGATCAAGAATTGTTCATAAACACTTAAGAACTGAATCTTCTGTTTTAGAACAGGGTTATTTTAGTATCGCTTTCTGGACAACTTACGTTACAATTATTCTGTTCCTTCCCAAATAGAACACAAACTCATAAATCAGCGTAGAGATTCAGTACACTATGAAATCTCTCGAGTATTGTTTATATCACGAGCTGATTGTTATGCAGTCTACAATGTTGCTAGCTTAGAAGTGTCGGAATTTTTCAACTGTTGGGAACCCTCAAATGAACATACAATTCAATTCGTATGAAGATTCCCGCCGCACAGTGGTGGAAAAGAGCCGTTTTTTGTGCCAAAAACCTCCAGATGGTTTAAATTGCTTACACTTCATGTGAAGTTTTTGTATTGCCGAATTCAATGATACAATATACGAACCCATTATTCATTTCTTAAATTAAGACGTTTTCAAAGAAATTTGAGCGATATTGCATGGATTACTAATAAAAATCTGATTTTTTATCCATCGTCAAACACTCAAATATCGTGACCAGTAGGATTTCGACCTTTATCCTTATAAGAATGAATAGGTGGGATTCAAAGAAGAAAAGTATTTGGTAGAAATAGGATGACCAACTTTTAATAAAGCCAACCCGGGATACATCGTGTTCAAAGGAAAAAAAAAACCACTTAGAGTGAGAGAGGGGGGGGGGGGGGGGGGGGTCTGTTTGTTTCCTCTAGAAAATATTTTTTAAAACGCAAAGCAAAAACTAACGAATCATGAGCTTACTGAACCAAAACTTGAAGCAGTTCCGTAGCCAGGAGGTGGGCACCCGGGCACGTGCTACCATAGGGAATGGACATTAGTTTGGATTTGATAGTTGAAAATAGCAGGAAAAATATGAGGCATAAAGTATTCATACTTTGCACAAAGACATGTTAGACTAAAGTCCGCTTTTGTGCAAAGTACGAATATTTTATGGCTCATATTTATCCTGTTATATATTAAAATGTACTCGTGATTTTTTTTTATTTGAAAAACATACGTTTCAGTTGTCATAATAAAAGGTCTCTTTCACACTTGGGCACAAGTTCACTAATTACAAAAGAAAGTTTGACCCAGTCTCATATCCACACGGTAAACGAATGTTACAGTTATCTATGAATGATTACTAACCATTCAAAACAGATCGAAGTTCATAGAGAAGACGTTCATATCAGGTAATTCACTCTTCACGGTACATGATATCGAGGATATATCGAGTTCGCTTATTACATTTGAAAAATCCTAAAATGACAGATGATGTGAGTTAGCTCTTCTCTATATCATTTCACTATCTTCTAGATATTCTTTACTGTATGAATAGATACCCTAATTTTCTGTTAATATTTTCCGAAAATTTCAAAAATCTAGTGACTTGTTACGTAAGCATGTAAATTTATTACGCGCCTAGGTAGGAGCATATGGACCATATATAAAGCCATTCTGACAGAATTTGCATTCTATCAGTTTCACCAGGAAAAAAACGGGACAGCACATACTTTAAAGCAAGGTTCGACAGCTTGTGCTATTTACCTCGATTGTGCTCTTGCCCAGGGTCGAGAGTTAACATCCGTCCTGAGTTACTGAAGCTTAGGTCTAAAAGTCAGTTAGGCCAGAAAAGCAAGAAACGAAAACGTTCAGCTGTAATGGGATTTAATACAAGAAGACTCTTACAAGCATGTTGTATTTACTTACATAGTGTTGACCTCGGTAGACGTGTGGCTAGGGCACTGGACCGTTGTACAGAAGGTTACGGATTTGAATCCAGCTTGCGGCTTAGATGTTTGTGTATTTTTAACAGCATTGAGCTCATATGATTGAGACAGACCAAAGTCCATAGTTACTATGGACCATCAACTTTCAAAGCATGCATCATATAAATAGCTATTAACAGGTAATTTTGAGTTAACCGTTAGTGCTAAGTGATTAAGAAGTTCGATATATTTATTGCCTTTAGGCATCAATGGCTCAGGTAGTGGAAAGGATGCAGGAAGGAATCTTCTAGGTCCTATTTTCGAAGGTATCATCCCGACGTTTGCCTAAGGTGACTGAAGGAAAACACTGGAGAAACCTCAGTCAGGATAGTCGGTCATGGTATCGAACCCAGGACCTCCCAAATGCGAAGCTACTACCAATTGAGCTATGGCAACTGGGTGATAAGTGTTTACTCTGTACGCTCATTCGGCTTCTCTAAATTACTTACTTACTCATATGGCTTACGGAAGTAGCAAGTTCATCGCCGCAGTAACGAACGTGTTCCATAAGATTCTATCCTGAGCAAGATCAAGCAAGTTTTCATCACAACAATAAGTAATAACAATCGGGAATTTTTTTAATTAGAAATTAGGCAAATCGTGATATAAAGAGTTCAAAATTTTCTAAAATATACAGTCGCTGTAGGTTGGTTCGATCCTGTTTTTGTTCTTTTTTTGGTCTTAAATCAGCATGTTGGTTGAACTTTCTTCAAATCGAAGACACAATTACTCCCTGTGGGATTTGGTATGCAATTGCAGAAACAGTACTAATGACTCTTGGTAGCAGGTGGTTAATCTGTCTACAGGACGTGCGTTCAGTGCCAAAACTAGTTTCCCATTGGACATTTTATTAAGCTAAGATTTCAGATATACATAGTAAAAGAGATACAAATACAGTGAATAACTATAGTCAATCTTCACTTACGAAGAGAACTACCACATTGCGTTGTCCTGAGAACAGAAGACACGTAGTTCAACAAATTTCTTTTGAAGACAAATATGTGAATTTTACATATAAATAGCTGTCCTAATTTCCTTATACTGTTAACAGAAATTAAATTTTGTGAAAATATTTTAGTGTCATTTCAAATAGCCTTGAGTAAAGGTCCATTGTTTCGTAAGTTAAATCTTTTTATTCTATCTATCAAAGTAAACTATGCCCCACCCCGATACGCAAACTAAACAATTATACCTGTGTCCCTCCTGACACTAACGCAATGGCTTAATTCTATACCTGAGAGTTAGAACCGCATAAGTCCAATTTTTGGCCAAAACTTGATTAACGCAGTTTTCTACAGTATTCGGAAAGCTTCAAAGTAATGGTTGCTCGATTCTTATTGTAAATATGTTGATCATGTAAATAACTAAGTCTAATTTGAAAACAAAACAAAATTTATTTAAAAGAAACACTAAATTAAATGCACGTAAATAATACAGTAACCTCACTAAAAGTAGAAATAGTAACCTAATTAATTTATTGTTAGCATTATTAAAATATTTCTTTTTTAAAAAAAGAGAGAAAATAATGTAGAAGTGAAGTAAATGAATGCGCCTCTAACTTCGTTTGCTTACGTATTCTTACTACTAACTCTATGAAACCAAAATTTATATAATGAAATTTTTTTCTTCCAGAACGAAAAGGATAGCTACAGTCTCTTCAAATGAGATACATCGGTAACTATTAAACCCATGCAATGTAAAACATTTAACAAAGGTGACTAAAACAAGTAACTATTTTTTTTTAAAACTTAACTTACAAATTGACATGGTGAGAGCCGTTGAGATGTTAGGTTCCTTCAAGGACCACTTTACGATAAACTGTAGGTCCCGTTCTTGGAAGATCACCAGCTAGTCGCAATACACAACGACAAATTGCAAGTCGAAATTTGAATTATATTTAAGGCCTCTGTGTAACTTTGGCCTCTGGTCGTAACTGTTTTGTCGAGTTGAATATCGCTGTGGATCTTTCTAACTTTAGTGCTAATCGTAATGTAGCAGAATCAAATAGGAAATATTTTATTAAAATTTTAGAAGTGATGAACCTCTCTGAGTAATTTCGGTGGAATATTAAACTGTATAGATATTGAGAGAAGAAAAATATATGAGCTTATCGTTTCTAAACGAAGCATGGCTGAGAAAACTGACTAACCTAGTAGCTTCAATCGAACTCCTGCGACAACCAGCTGAAAGTGGCATTTGTCAATTTCCTTCCCAAGAGTATATGTTGACCTTTATTTGTTATTTTTCCTGCGTACGAGAAACTGCAGGACATGCCTTAAGCTCAAATCTGGAATAATTATAATACTAAAACTGAAGACGTGTTGATTGTGTTATGCATTTCTGATCAGCAAGTCGCCTCAGGAAAATCCATTGATCTGTGCTGAAACTGGACTGCTCGATGAAATTACGTTTCTTTGTTTGTATCGCCTATATTGAAGAACCATCTAACCTGACTTTTCTAACCTATCTCCGTGAAGTGCGTAAAATTTTGAAAATTGTGAAAAGAGATTGAAAAACGCAATAGGAATTGGAAAGAACAAATATTTATAAGTACAAACAAAAAGAAGTAAAGCTATTTAGAAAAAAGCTTTAGATTGCCGAGCATCGAACCCCGTCCGTCTGGCCATTTAGTAAAATACATTCCCATCTTAGCGCTACTGTCAGGAACCAGACGGCTGTGATATTTCAGAGTTATGTCAACCATAATAAATTGTATGTAAAAAAAAAAGTTAAGATCACAATAGGAAGAGTAATGGATTATTTGTCGATTCCATTCAAATTAAACTACAAGCTATAAAATTCATTATTTTAATTTTCAAATAATTAGGGATCTAATCCAAGGAGTGAGAGCTCCGATAAAATTTGGGTTAGAAGGCCACTCTTGTGAAATAACCCTGACTAGAGAACAATATTAAAAATATATGAAAAGAAAAAAAGTAATGATTTCTTTTTGCATGTCTTTCACTATGAAGGAATATGAACGTCTGTCCTTTTCTAAGCAGGGGCAACGTTCCATCCACGATTACGGCCCCATTCTGGAACGCAAAGTTCCTAAGAAGCGCTTATACACGTGAACAAACGCATACAACGATGCACAATAATGGATTAATTTTCAGTGCAAGCAGCAGTTGATTATTTCGCTGGCAGAGAGAAACACACTGATACTCTTTCGAGAGTTGAAATTTAAACTGTCCGAATTCAATTGTCCTCCCAACTTAAGCTCTCAGACCTCCTTCCATCGCTACAAATGGAATGAACAACATGAATAAAAAAGCTGACAAACTCGGGAATGACGACTGCAAGACGACCTTACACATGAAATTTATACAGCTTAGTTGGAAACACTGCTCACTAACAATGAACTACGAACTGCTAAGAATTCCTTCTACTTCCAGTTAGCTTTTTTTCTCCCTCCCACACGAGGGAAAAATCCCCCAGATATAGTCAACTTTGCCTTGTTCACAACGCAACTCACACAAGCGGACTAGATTTTTTATGATGTATAAATAGCATTATATATGATTCTGGCATCTTTTCACAAAAGCACCAAGATAAAAAATGAACTACGTTTCTCTCGTAAATTTTAATTATTCATCGGAAGCCTTCAGAAAACTTTTCTTAGGTCTAGGTCCCTCAAGAAATATCTTTCTCTCTCTACACGAAATATCGACTGTATTACAGCATTCACTAGCAGACATTTTTTTAAAAAGAGATTCGTTGCATGATGAAGAAAAATGATGGCTGCCAGAAATAAAGAGAGAAAGAACCATTACCAATGCCACTCGCTAACATATCTTTTTTTTTTCCTGAAGCTGTCTCAAACCCTCATAGCCATCAACGTCTGAAGAACAATTTTAGATGTTTGCAACGTGGATCTCTATTCAAATCTTCATATAAGATACGTTAAAATAAGGGATGAAACATCCTTTAGATATGTTAATGGTCTCCTTCATGTCGGCTTGTAATTAATACGAAATCATATCATAGTAATGTGTCCATCTACCTTATGATACGAATGGTTCGGAGGGCACTGGTAGATGGCGAGGAATTTACTTTATAATGTCCTGAAAGTTAGCAGAAAGGACAAAATATTACTCGGAATGCATCAAAGCATGGAATTCCTTCAGCTTACGTTGTTGTCGGTCCGTACGTTTGGCATGTAGATCGAGATGTGTTCGATAGGATATAGATCAGGAGATTTCGCCGGCCAAGGGAGTATGACAGACACTTTTAATGTATTTCGGGCCGATCGCCAACCACCACATCTACATAGTGCGTAGTGTTATCCTGTTGGCCGGAACCACCGGCAAAGAACGTCAAAACCCACGCATGCACATTGTCCGTGCTTAATTTCAATTCTCTGACCAGTCAGAAGAGCATGTTAAGAAACTGGATAGTTTTTAAAACACTTTCGGCGACAAAAGATTATAATTGTGGCAGACATTAATGCGAAATATATTCTGTGGGAGTCAAAATTAACAGATCAGCGTGTAGAACTTGTTGAAGATTTAATACGGCAAGAGAACCTGTTGGTGTTGAATAAACCTGGATTTCCTCCCACATTTAGGAACAGTTCGGGAGGTGAGAGTAACATCGATGTCACTTTTTCCACTGCCAACATTGGTGATTTTGTTGTTGGTTGCTGTGTATTGGATGCCGCTACGAACAGTGACCATAATATTATTATGTCATAGAATTGAATGAGGTACGGAATACTGATAATGGTTGTAAAGATAATGTGAAAAATAACTTAAGAAAAATGGATTGGAAAAAGTTTAGAACTCGGCTAAGGCTTTCTGATGCTCCACCGGATGTAGATTTAGATAATTTAGCATTAGAGATACAAATGGCAGCGTATGACGCGATTGACGAAGCTGCTCCAAAATTTACTAGAAAGAAAAGTCCAGAATTTCCTCCGTTTTGGAATGAAGAATTAGGAAGATTGAGGAGAATCTTGCGGGCAAGGAGAAAGAGCTATCAAATGGCTAAGAACTTGGTGGTGAGAGAAAAAAGGTTAAGGAGATTTCGTGAGGTAAAAGATCTATATGTTAGGAAGATCAACGCTTCCAAAAGAAGAACTTGGGAATTTTATATGCATAGAACATTGGAAATAGATCCGTGGGGAGCTCCCTATTGGATAGTAAGTGAGAAAATCAAATCAGAGGTTCTGCTGTCCACTATGAAGAAAGAGGATGGATCCTTCTCTAGGAACTTGGAGGAGACGGCAGAATTGCTTATGGGAAGACTGCTACCAGATGATACGGTGCAGGTAGAGAGCGAAGTACATTAAGAACAAAGAAGATTGTCAGAGGTTCCGCCTGAGGTTATGGAAAATGTGCGAGATGATGAAAGATTGTAACGAATGATAATATGAAACAGATAATCGGCAGTCTTAAACGAGGAAAAACTCCAGGCCCGGACGGGCTGAAAAATGAAATATTTAAAGAAATCATAGATTTGTGGGTGCCCTACCTTGCTAGGGTATATACGGAATGTTTTCGACAAGGCAAATTCCCCCGATGCTGGAAAGAATCCAAGTTAATAGTTCTTCTCAAGAGTCCAAACAAAGACACAGCGGACCCAGAGCCCTACCGCCCTATCTGTTTGCTTAATATACTAGATAAAATGTTTGAAAAGCTGATTGTTAGTCGTATACAAACGAAACGAAACCTGGAGGATAGCAATATGGATTCCGGAAGGGTCGATCCACGGAGAATGCTGTTAACCGACTGTGTGATATAATAAAGGATTCAGCTGTGTGTAGTACCTACACAGTGGGTATTTTTATCGATATTGCCGGCGCGTTTGATAATGTGTGGAGGCCGGCGATACTAAAAAATCTGAGCAAAGGAAAGTAGGTATTTGAAACACCTGGTGGTGTTATGACTCGAATCTCCACGAAAGGTTGCCTGCAGGGTTCTGTCTGCGGACCGATTTTATGGGACATTTTGTTTGAGGCATACTTATTGGAATTAAATGATAATGAACAGGTACTAGACATGGTAGCATATGCGGACGACCTTGTTGTATTAGTAAATGGAAATTCCAGGAATGTAATAGAGAAGAAATTGGATAGTGTTATTAGAACACTTTGTGATTGGTGTTCTCGAAATAAACTAGAAATATCAACCAGTTAAACAAAATATGTTTTATTGGATAGGAAATTAAAACGGAATCCCATTGTGAAATTGAATAGTAGACGATAAGCAGGTTCATTAGTATAACTCATTTGGGTGTCGAAATTGAAAAACGATCAATGAACACATAAAGAGAGTAGTGGAAAGATCTTTAAAGTCGGTTAATCGTATTATTACGCTGGCATTGACACATTACATGCTTCCATTAAAGACAATCAAAGTCTACTATAATGCTATCTTGATTTCGATTGCTTCGTATGGCTCGAGTATGTGGTGTCACAGGCTGACACAGAATAAAGTACTTGCGGTAAGGGTAAACAGTGCGCAGCGGAAGCTCTTAATCAGGTTGACGGGTGTCTTTAGGACAGCTCCTGTGGATTCGATTCAGGTTGCTTTGAGAATTCAACCACTCCATTTACAAATAATTAGTCGGGGTGTACGATATTTCCTTAAAATCGGAGACTCTCGCAAAATTGAACAGTTGACAGGGGTTTCCTTTAAATCTATGGAGGAGCTGGATGCTTGGATTGTTCCAAAGTGTCAGGACCAATGGAATGCAAGTGTGAAAGGCAGCAGACTTTGGGGTTTATTACCCAATGTGCATGAAAGACAAGAATTGAAAGACATTTAAATCCGGAGGCTGGTCTCTAGCAGTTCCTTACTGGTCAAGGTGCCTACTATGAAAAACTGCATACTTTGGGGCTTAGAGATAATCCATGGTGTGAATGCGGAGAAAAGGCATCACCCGAATATGTAATTCTATTCTGCCCTCTTTTGACGTAAGAGGGGATTGATTTGTGGCGCGGTAAACTGCATGGTGTCGCCATTAGAGACATTCTACGAAATAACGAGTTATGTGATTATTTGAGCTTTCTATGTAGTCAAATTTCAAAATTATTTTTGGATCGTTTCATACTTAATAGATAGCTATTTTAGCGAGAGTAGTCTAGGTTTCAGGACTAAATGGGTTTGATTTACAATGTTTAATACTTGTATAAGTTAACGTAAGTTATTTGGTTGAGTTAAGTAGTAATTATAGAGATGAATTTAGACTTTGGAATTATAAGTAAATGTAAAGTATCCACTTGGGTGGAATAGACCTTGTTTGGGTGCTTCTGATGCACTAAGAGAGCCGTGGACAATTATTATTTTGATACTATCTATTTTCCTACTGGCTATTTTCACTCAGTAATTGATTGCTGAGTGTTGTGGGATGGATGTCAACTGCCTCAGGAGGTGTTATCCAGGATTTTGATTGGTTCTGGTGGTAATTTTATTGGGTTTAAAATTTAATCTATCATTTTTTGAATATCCCATTCCAGTAGTCTGTAATAATTATTATCAGTAGCATCCGGTAATGGTATCAATTTACTCCAGCGTGTCAACTTAGGTATAAGTTATGTATTGCTGCCTGAGACAGGGTAATTTCGTTCTCATAAGTAATTGATTGATTGGTAATGTGAAGACATCGTGACTTTTTGGTACCAAGTTAGGTTTAGTAAGAAGAATAGGATTGGGCATTATTTAGAACTTTATAGGTACATAGCTTTAATCAGTTTATGAAAAACCTTAATCAGTTCCTACCTACGGGAGTGGGGCATTATGGTTGGCTAGATGATGCTTATTTTAACGGATCGGGACCTGTCTAAAGAGAGAGTAATGATTTTAATTATTTTTATAGTATTTTTCTTATTATTTTATTAATATTTTAGTCAGGCTTATTATTATTGTTATTTATATTATTAGTATAATTCATAGTTGATGCTCGGTATTGGCCTGAAGTAACCTCAGTAGTAATATGAATAAGGGTACATTATTATTATTATTATTATTGTTTTTATTGTCTTATTATTTTATTGAAATGAACGGTTTTATTAATTTGGTTAATAAGATAACGCACACGATGGCTTGGGTATAAAATGTTGGTACCAAGCCTTAAGAGTTCCTGCAAACCAACCTGTGGTAATGTCCGTGAAAGCTCACGGGTAAGCATTGACAATCAGTGTCTCATTCAGTGGCATCATGCCAGAAAACCTGCCTTGCACAGAACAACTCCATTGCTGTGCTTTTTGTTTTTGTTGCGTCTCGTTGCTGTCATACTGTTTCCGCCAATTCCTTTCTACATTATAAGAAGAAACCTCGATGCATCACCTTTTTCTACTTCACTATCCAATCGTGACGCGACGCGACGCGACGCTAGTTATGGGCTTCAGTTAACATTAGTGCCTTCATCAAAGTCAACTGCAGAAGACAATGTGTAACCGTTCCATTGTGATATATGATACAAACCTCTGCGCTCCAGACCAGTTAACGAATGCCGAATTCCCTAGAATGACCTGGATTTCTGCCCAATTTCATCCCATTCTGCTCTGCTTGGTATATGTTAAGTCTCGTCAGTGTCGCTTAAATATCTCGTCAGTGAGGCATACTCTCTCTATCGTGGCAGATCGAGTTCATTCTGAATCCAGGGGTGTTCACATTATTCTGACATTACTGTATAGTAGTGGATAGACACCTGGGAAACATTGCCCTTTTCTTTACCTTTATTTTAAATTTAAAAGTAGTAGGTGGTATCGTAGCAATTGTGTAGAGGTCACTCATTTAGTGACAATTTTACAAGCAAGCAACCTTACGAGTAAACAAATAGCACTACTTTAATGTAATTTAATTTTACTAATGTGTTTGACTTTATCTGTGATTTAAAGTTGTTATTGTTCTTAAAAGTTGAGAATATTTGGTCTGTTTATTTAAATTTTCAATAGAATATTTAAAACGGAAGACTTTTAAATTCAGGTGAAAATTTTTCAATTTTCAGTTTAGATAATTTTATTTTTATATTTTTTGTTGTGTCAGAAAAGAGGGTCGTTGCGTATCAAAGGAAATATTTAGTAACATAAAGCAAAACATTGGTTATTTCTTAATGTTTAAATTTAATCCTAGCACTGTGTTATGCTCAGCTCAACCTACTTCCTATACCTGCATTGTCCACAGCTAAAATTTATAGATTGTGTTCCAGTCAAAACCGTTAAAAGTATTAAAATGTTAATAATAGAGTGTAGATAAAAATATGAATAAATAAACTCGTGGTTATATCTAAAGTCCATCCAACCTCGGTTCAATACTGAGAAAGGCAGCCATATTTTTAAGTGATTCTTTGTTCTTTTAAAGAAAATGACCATAGGTATCCAATTGTCGACCTTAATCTAGAGATTAGAACGGCTATAACTGAAATTATATACTTTTTCCACTTTAGGAATCAATAGATACATTTGTAGTATCATTAGATATATTTGCGAGTGCAAAATTATTGATGTTCTATTGCTTCTGAACTTTCGTTACAATAATCCTAAGACGTATATCTTCAAAATTATTTCTCCGATCACTAGAAAACATTCCCTTTGGATTGAATATTATGCTCATTCAACACATTTTGTTTCACAACGACCACATAATGAAAGGCAATCTGAAGTAATTGCTCAATCCTTAGTTGACTTGTACCGTTTCGTTATAGCTCTTTTACCCATCCACCGTAGGGGTAACATTTAGATACTCTCCACAATTTCAGATCGTAACAATCTTCAGTAGTTTGTAATCGATACCATTATACACTGTTGCTTGGATGTTTAACAACGAATCATCGAAGAAACATGGAATATATTGTTAATTCTTTACAAAAAAAATGCCATTTAATGGTAATAAACACATTTGTGGAAATATTTAAATTATAGAACTTTTGTTCGACAATTTATAAATGTGATACTGGAAATTTGGCATATTATATTGTTATTAATTACATATTTTAAGGTTTATTGAACGAAATGGATGCCAAATACCTTTCATACATGAAATCTTAGCAGGTATACCAAAGATGTTAGAGATAGGCATAACTATACTATTCGTATGAGATAGTTTGGTAACGCATTCTGTCCAAGATTAAGAATGTCCAGATTGGGTTATAATTCAGAAACCACTTATATCAAAGGTGATCTGAATAAATACTTGCCTTTACGTATTCTCGGCCTATTCTTATGTTAATTATAGGTATGCGAATATATGCTTTACTTTATATTAGATGCTGTGTTTTCTGGGAACAAATATACTTTAAATAAATCTCGAATTTCGATTCGGGTGGCAAATATAATAAGTACGAACCCACAAATAATCACATTATCAACAACATGACGATCATGAACTTCAGCGACTTAGCTCTTGAACAAAACATCAGTAAGATGAGAGAGTCATCTTGTCTAGAACACTTCCGCAGCCTGTTTGACGACATTTTCACATGCGTGGCCTAGCACTGTTTCCAGAGTAGCAGCAATCTCCGTGGTGATGATCATCTACAACTCCTGTACGATGCAAGGTTCGTGCGGGAAAAACTTTGGCCTTTAAGTAAATCCACATGGAACGACAGGTCGGAAGAAAAACGAGCCAGGGGACATCTCCTCTCTGAGAGATGACACGCTCGGAAAACGACTCCTGAAAAACCGTCATTGAAGTAAGGGGAGGGACGGTAGAAAGGTATCTAGAACCAAGGTACAATGTGATTGCCATTAAATGCCATTCTTTACTGAAGAATTACAAATATGTTCTTTGTTTCTCCGTTACTTAGTTTTTTTTAAATGTTTACAGATTAGTCGATGTTTGGGCTCACCCTGTGAATATCAGACGGTCTAATTGACATTTGATTTACAACTTGGTAGCATAAATTTCGTACGAGAGGTATATTATTCTGCTTAGTGAGATAAAGTTGGAAAGAACTCCCTTCTTCTCTTTAAAAAAATCATGTAACTGACAAAACGAGTTTGATTTACGAGTACACGTTCCTTCCTGTTACAAAAGAACCCCTTCTTGAAGAGGGCAGTTCCAACGCTTGAAGCAGCATTTTCCAATTTTTGGTTGTCAGAAGATCGAGAATATCTCTCTCGTACTTGCATTTTTCACCAGCAATAAAGAACGAAAAGAGGATGGAGAGAAAGGAAGAAGATAAACTGCAAGTAAGGGACTGTTTATCTTCTTTTTAAAAGAAGCCAAAGGGAATATCAAGTCCATATTCTCTCCTCTTGCATCTATATTCTAGCTACGAAGTGAAACGTCTTTAATTCTTAACAAGGTACGGAAAACGCGTAGAATGAATGAGAAACTCCCGTACACGAAGTGACTTAAGAAAAAGAGATAGCTCACGGTTCTTGTGAAGTACCTACAAAAAATAAAAAGGAAAAGAAAAATAGATGAAACCAAACTGCTAAAAAAGAAAGAGAAAAAGTAAGTATTGAAGAGTACTCTTGGGACTTACCAGAAGTACCAATGATTCCAGAACACAAAACTGAAGATGTGAGCGTTGTGTAAGGTGGGTGGTCTATATCCCGTGGGGGAATACAAGTAACAACACCCGGTGGCGCAGCAATCTTTTGGCTCAGTACAACTGAAATAGAAAAGAAAATAGCATGTAAATATACGTTAAGTAATGATACAATTTACTAGAAGAGTTCAATTGATACACACATACATTATACATAGCCAAAACGTCCTTTAATTTTTTCAAAGGACAAAGAAATGAAAAGATGCATATTAGTAGTTACTAGATAAAAAGATCTGCTAGACAGAGGATGTTACTTGATTACTATGTTCTGGTTTTGAATGTCGCTCAATTCTTTTAAAATAGGGAGGGCGTCATGTGATGTATTGATCTGGAACACAATTTGATTAGAAATAGATTGGTGAAGTCATTTTTACCATAAACATATTCCTATCAGAGGTGATAGGAATAGTATGTGGCATTTAGTACGTAGTGCTTGATTCAAAAGTCTGAAAAACACTAGTTCCTTTTTTCAATAGTTAAAGATATGTTAACAGTTAATATTAACCTATTAACCCGAGTCCAAACTCTCAAAAATTGCACTGCAATTCACTTTGTACACCGTCTTTATTTTTTACTGTGGTATAATTTTGCAACTGTTGGAGTTTAGCACCATGATTTAACTAATTATAATACTGAAAATTTTAAATATTTAATTTGCCAGTATGTATGAAATATGCATGATAGAATAATTAACTTGTGTTTACCTTTGCTTTGTGAGTATGCTAATTTTTATTTCACCATGTGTGACAAGGTGTAGCAGGATGTTATGATTACTATTGGCCTCAGGAAGGGGGGCACGATTTGAAACAAAATGTTGGGAATCATTGTCGTGTTCATTATTGGCACAATAATTTAGATGGAGAGGATGAAATGTCAAGCATCATTGAAAAAAAATAGTCATACTGTTAAATTGGAAGACAAAAAATGATTGAGAAATAAACATAAAAGTTGGACAGTGTTGTGATTGGCACTCGAACTCGGGTCTTCAACATGTAGACTGACTGTTTTACTTTTAGAGTACCACCGAAAAACATCTTATGGGTAAAACTTACATAAACCATTTTGATTAGGTCACTTTGAGTTTACTTCTGTTTGTTTCGATTATATGACTGAAATGTTATTAATACCATGAAGTTGCATTCTCGAGGTGAGATTCGAACCCGAGAGCTAGTGGACGACAGTCCCGCGCTTTAATCCGTACGGTCATCGAGGTTTGTAAACCTCATTAACAATTGGGAGATTCAGATTCGAGTACCTGTAGCAGCAGCTATTTTTTGTGTGTGTGTGTGTTTTACAACTGTTAAACAGTCAACTATAAGGAATTACATGTCAAATGGAGTAGTACTTCTAACTTAACCATTTCCAGTTGTGTTTAAATTTGGATCACTACTTTATTATCGTATGAAACTAATGTGAAAGCCTGTTTCTTCCTACTAATGAGTCTTTCAGCGTTAAATTTTGGGGTAGTTTAGTTGGTGTCGCTTCACTGGAAAAAACTGTCAACCATTGCAGAGAATAGAACTAAAGAGACCAAAGATGATATATAATTTTGTCACTAGAGATCAAAGTTTAAGCATAGAATGTCGGTGAAGAACTTCGTGCTGTTGTTACATTATTTTGGTAGGAAAGAATTGGTTAAAGAATTTTATTCGTTTCCTCTTTGAGTGCCAATCAAAGCTATTTTATGCAGTTTGCTAAGAAGGAACGACAAGGTTATGAGAATGAGTATTGAATGATTGTTAAAGCGAATACAAGTTCTAGTGGGAGAGATGCAAGATCAAATTCAAAGAAATCGGGACGTCGGCTTGTAAGAAAGGAAGTTGTACGCAAAAGACGTACTTCACAAATTCACAGGAACAATCATGAGAAATGATTCGCATCTAACCCTTTTTCTGTTTTTGCTTTACACATCTTTCTTCGCTAAGAGAGTATGAACATTTTATATCGGTTTATTTTTAAATAAGAGAAATATTAAATAGTAGAACTTTAAACTAAAGTTCACTACGTTTAATATTGGAGTTTCCCAAGACATGTGAATGTTATGAGTCCAACTCGTAACAAATTCTGAAGTTTCAGATGATTTTGTAAGTGATCCATGACAGATAAAATGTCGACATTAACATCAACTTTCTATGATGATTTTAGAAATTTAGTCTATTTTCTTCTAAAAATTCTGTGTTTTATTTTAACTGTTCAAACATAAGCAAAACTTACTGCAGACTGCCTCCGATGAAATTGAAAATTGAAGTTATAATCAGTGTATCATAAGAAATATATCGTAGACAGATATTTGGTAAATAGTTAAATAGGGCGCGTGATATCTTGTGTTCAAAACATCAAACGGAATCAATTATCCTTTACTGAGATATTGCATCACACACTTATAAGATAAACGCACCAGTAATGGACACTTGAAGTGAAAAGTTGAAAAATAAGTTTTTCTTAAGGGCGGGAATCATTTCACCTACGTGAGAAAACTTAATATAGTATGTGCTGATGCCACTGAAATTGAATATTATTCGCTCGTCATTGGTTTCATCTGGTATCTCTGACATGATGTTGAACTTAGTTCCATGATCGCAGCTTTCCTTCCATGCATTCTCTTAAGCAAGTGTTTAAGGTAAGAGCCTTCGTTTAATATTCATGAAATTACAATAACGAATACATTTGTTGTTCTGCACTATTGTGTATTACGAAATGTCTTTATTTCAAGCATATAAATGGCCAAAAAAAACCATAACTACATCTTTTATGCAAAGCAGGGAGTGTCCATTACCGGCACAGCAAAGTAAGATTTTGTCCAGTTTTGGACATTCACTATTCACTTGAAATATACCATACACTCCACAGTTGCTTATTCTTTGTATATTTCTTGATTTGCCAGCTAACTCATATATCGAACATGGACTCTTTACTACAATGATCTCGGGGTATTACTCTTTAGTTCTTCCGGATGACGTCATATACTTTATTAAGATGCCTACTTGTAGGGAACCCAGGCTTTCGCACATGGGTGAGGCGAAACTTAATATTACTTTATAAGTCTTGGCCTAGTGTAGAAATGCTACACTAGCAAAACCAGTAATTGTTTGCCGTAGAAATAAAATATAGGTAATGAGAAGACGTATTTATTGCATTT
>JAGDQP010002393.1:71619-105425 GCA_022664845.1 Lepisma saccharinum
AACGTAATCTAACCTAACACAACTAAGCCAAGCTAAGCATAGCTTTGCCTTGCTGTATCACACTACAGGGTTAAAATCAAAACACTTGATTAATTGAGTTGTTACTAACGTCCTAAGCACCAGACTTACGGTTTTTCACAAAGTAGGCTCCCAAACACTCCGTTCAATAGGCCTCAGCGGAAATTGAACCCATGACCACGCGCGCAGAAAGCGATCACGCTTAACTCTAGGATACGCCGAGGGCATAATCATAATTCTGTGAGTTGTTTTATTTCAACTTGAGAATGATTATTTACTCTTCACGACCATAAGTTTGTAAAGATTTTTTTGGTCACATTTTTTCTAACAATGGACGCGAGGATGCCCATTGGACACAACTTAAAATTTGCATTTTTATGTCCATAAGGAATCTATGATTGAAGCCGGGATAGGGTAGGCGAAAGGAAGCGAGAAGGAGTCGGACAGATCTACGTTGAAGGTGCCATCAGGGCGTTTGTCTTATATGACTGACGAAAAAAAAAAATAATCTGTTAAAACCTCAGTAAGGATGGTCGACCGACGGTTTTGAACTCAGGACCTTCGGAATGATCAGTCAGTATAATTCCATTAAAGAATCAGATAATCGAAGAACAGCATTTAACATATAATATTGTTTAGTACTCACATTCGAAACATCAGTAATGATTATTTAAATTGTTTTGAGTTAAACAGTATGTCCATTACCGGAACATCCAGGTTTTTCTGTGTCCATCACTGGTACAAAACAATGTTAGACCAAACACGCGATTTACTCTTAAATAGTGTATATTATTGAAAGTAATGGGTAGAAATCACTACAAGAAAGCATGGAGAACGTGTAACATTCTCATTTGATGAACACATTTGAACTGTATTTGAGTTAAAATTATAACGGTAAAAGTGTCCTTAAAGTGTCCATTACTGGTACGTTTACCTTACTAGTATTTTACGGAGTTACCCTTCTTTATAGTGAAATATCTCAAAGGGAACATCAGCCATTTTCTTTCTATTTGTTTCATTCGAAGACAGATATTTTAAGCTAAAAGAATCGTGTCTTTTAGGTAGATTTCGAAGAAAAGGATAATTTTGAAGATATTTGAACCAAATTTTTATATGTTGTTTCTAGGCTTAATAGCTCGATTAAGCTCGTTAATGAGCAAAATCGGTCGCCATCTTGGATCCAAAATGGCCACCTAACCCATTGTTGTATAGAATACACAGCCTAAGCCGCTGGGACTATTGAAATGAAATTTGGCATAAAGGTACAACATCACTATTTGATTACGAAAATGTTACCTAATGAGTTCAAAGACGCCATCTTGGATCCAAAATGGCGGAAGCAAGAAATCTATTTTCCATATCGTTTGAGCTAGAGATACGAAATTTGGCATAAAGGTGTATTGTCACTAGTAATTAAAGAAAATATTACGAAATGTTGAAAAATTCGCCATCTTGGATCCAAAATGGCCGCCGAACCCATTGTTGTATAGAATACACAGCCTAAACGGCTGCAGCTAGAAATATCAAATTTGGTAACACGCTACATTATCACTTGTATGTTACTAAAATATTACATGATGTATGCAAAGACGCCATCTCGGATCCAAAATGGTCGCCCCCAAAAATCCAATTTCCAAATTATTTAAGGTAGAGAAAGGAAATTTTCTTTGAATGTGTATGACCAAGAGTAGGTTACAATAAATGGTGTAAACCTCCCCTTTTTGGTCTCAGCCCCCCGTGGGAGGGTGCAGATGGACACCATGGTGGTGTAGTGCTGCTGGGAGATTTTGGTAAAGATAAAGGAGGCGCATCCTCTCAAAAACACTGAAGTTGGGGCGAACCCGTACGGGGGTCTGGGAGCAGCGCTCCCAGCGAAGCAAAGCGAGTATATATATATATATCTTGTGAGGTATTGTTGAACATCTCTTGATGAATAATCTACAAAACAATATATAGCTTCTCGATAGCTCTCATATAAGGCGAGATTTGAATTTTTGAAAATAAAAAAAAACTTCGAGATCTACCTTAGCCTGTAGGCCAACCGAAAGGGATTTTTTTTAGATTAAAACCTTACCATCTGAGGTTGCAAAAATATCTTAAAATCTTCAATTTTTCGCAATTGTTTCGTCCACGAACAATGCTTAAAAATTATAAAAAAGAATAAAATGTAAATATTAAGTTCAGAAAACAATGAGCCAGTTGATGACCATTTTTTCGTAATACCTTTGTTGTTGTGGCTTATATTGATACTGTTTCTTCACACTGCCTTAACTTGGATAATCATGATTCTACAATATTGACATCATAGGTAACATTGGGTTTCATTGTTTGAAAACACACTTCTTTGCAAACAACTTTTGAGATCAGCTCCAAAAGTATTTTGCTCTAAAGTCTTTCTGCAAAAATTGGGTTGTCTTTTATTTTCCTATGCTTATTCAAGTCTTTGATAATTTCCAATCCTATCCCTAATCTCAAATTTACACATACAACTCTCGCTTGAGATTCATGATAAGAAAGACGTGAAGCACGTACATTTCATATTCTTCTGAAAATGGACACTCCAATATTAGACGTACTAAGGTAATATTTTTACAATTTATTTTCATACACTACTGAAGATATGTACCAAATTTAAACGCAACTGAAGATGGTCAAATGCGACAATATTTTCAACTATTTGAGGTGGAACTCTCCCAATACAATGTATTTTTGTAATTAATAACCAAGAAAAGTATTTTGCCTTTTTTAAGGTTAGAGAATAAAAATAAAAATAGTTTCCGATTCCATTTAGATTTCTCTGTGTTAAAGTGAGGAGGTTTGCTTCCTTCACAGTTCCAAGAAAAGAAGGGTTTTTCCTGTTGTTTGAAATATATATAGCAGAGCCACAGATTGTCACTTTTAAAGGGAGAGAGAGAGAGAGAGAGAGAGAGGATGAAAGAAAGCGTGGAAAGAAAACAGAAAGCAAATCACGTGACATTAGACTACAAGCAGCAAGGGGATGATAGGGGAGAAGGAAGAATAAGCATAGCAGAGAACGTTGCGCGCTAGGATCGATGCTCGCTCACACTCTTCAATTTTTCCTTTAAAGCTGGCTGTGCTTGCTTCGTCGACGACTTGTCGCCCGTCTTTTCCAGAAGAATACTTCTCTTGAGCAAACGGTCTCTAAAATTCGGAGGCAGAGCTCGGCGGCATCACAAAATAATGGAGAGGAAGGAACTCGATTATTGGAAATTTCCTTTCTTTGTACGCACAAAAGAAGTGTTTGAATAATTCTTCTCACAAGTTTTCTCTCAAAGGTAGAAATTGTCTCAGAAAATCTCTTTGTCTCTATTTCGCATTTTCAAAGATCGTTGTAGCATTTTAACGGACGTTTTTCTTAGTTACTGTAAAAGATTGAGTTCAATGAGACGATGATCAGTTGCCTCATCTGTAAGTTTGTGGTAGTTACGAGACATTAATGAAGATTAGCAGGAGAAATGAGATTCACCATTAGTGTTCTGGCAGGTACTTGAAAGCGAATTTAGTCCGATCCCTCCGTATCAATCTTACGCTTTCCTTTTTACCATACACAGACCATTCACTTGGTCTGTGTATCCCGATTTTTCGTCCAGTTTAAAAAATCTCGTAATGAAATTTGCAGCTACTCTCCATTGTCCAATCGATTGGAAACTTTGTACACCTCCCTGGGCCTGAAGACAATACAGAAATCACTTATTTAATAATTTCGAATTTTGAAGTCCAAGATGGACGCAGCACCATTCTCGCCAAAAACGCCTCAACCAATCAAACTTCATTATTTCCGCAATGTGTTAGGCTATGTTCTGTTCATGAATCACAAGATTGGAGGAAATATGCACTTTATTGTGTGACTTATCAGGATTGCACTCGAAACTTTCATCAACAATTCTACTGCAATTAAGAGAATCTTAATAATATTTTGGAGTCTTTCAAGGATTTCTTTCCACACTTCCTTCCGACATGTCTTGTGACTGTCACTCATTTCTTTCTTCTTCTTTCTTTTGTAGAGGGAGGGGACAAATTTTGAACACATTTTTCTAATGTTAAACATATTCTGTCAGAATCTTGTACACAGCGTCATGATTCAAATTAACTTTCTGTGATATTAATCATTCCCACCGTTGAAAGTCGATGAAGATGAATGCGAGTCTTCATGCAATCAGTTTTAACGTCCGATCTTGTGGTAACTTCCTCCTCAGACAGGGGAACGTCTTGCATTGTTACGAATACAAATTATAACTCAAACAAATGACGGGGTACTGTGCACGTGTGCTACTCCCAAGTTTGAGTAGCCACTATCTGATGTGGATTATGTAGTTCGAAGTTTCGCCGAGATCTTGAGAACTTTACCTTCATAGTTCCAGTAGTTCTTGAGTTGAAATTACCCGATTATCCCCATTTGTTACTACGGAGAAGTGAAAATCCTCTCTCTGAGGAACAGCCTAGATGATTTACGTGTCACGGCTACCGGGTCAGTAACAGTTGTCACCGGCGTGCCTAGTAGATGGCGCGCGACATTGTGAACTTTCATAAAATCAAGTTCTTTTTTATATTAATTATTATTAATGTCTTTTTAAGTGGAACTAAAGTGTCATAAAGACTTGACAGCTACCAAATATTCTTTACTAATACATTATTCATGATATATATATTATTGTAGGCAAAAAACCAGTGTTTGCTTCAGTATATTGTACTACTCAGCATTATCTGGAGAAGCAGGTTCTGCTCTGTGGAAAACAATTTAGAAGCACAAATAGACGTGCATCAACTTATAAATTGTTGGTTTATTTTGATCGATGTTCCGCCCTCTCCCATTGTGAGAGGCAACCCCTTCATATCTCGAGGAATAGCCTGCCTCTTGAAAATATCTCTTGTTGGATTCGAGAGGACTAAGCACAAATAGACGTGCATCAACTTATAAATTGTTGGTTTATTTTGATCGATGTTCCGCCCTCTCCCATTGTGAGAGGCAACCCCTTCATATCTCGAGGAATAGCCTGCCTCTTGAAAATAGCTCTTGTTGGATTCGAGAGGACTATATTCTCTGTTTGTTTAATTTGAGAGAGTAACGCATTCTTGGTGGACGCGAGAGCAATCTACTCTTGGCGAGAGATTGTCCGTTGGTGCGGTGATCTCTTGTTGCGAGAGAACCCATTTCTTCTCTGCGGAGAACGACGTTCGTTGCAGCGGCTAACCAGTCGAACAGCGGACGCTTTGGATCACCGATCGAAGATCGTGGTAGGACCACGCGTATTGCTTCCAACGGGAGACTTCAGTAGCCCAGAATCATCGCTCAAGCTGTCATCGGCGCATCTGGCATTTGATAGTCGTCGCCTGTTGTCAACGGGAAATTGCCGCCAGATGGAGCTGTCAGACTGCGTTTCTGGATTTCTTGAGGTGAATCTCCTTTCGTCAACCTTTTGTAGTAGTTTTGAGACTACTACCGTTCAGGAAAGTCCTGTAACTGCTACTGGCGCTCGAAGCAGGAATAAAGGAACCGTCATATACGAGCCTTTGAATTCGTATCACCGAGACTTTTCCAACTAACCTCAATCTCTTTTTATTTTCTCTAGTAGTTCCTGAGTTGAAAGTTATCGGCGGATAGACAGGTAGTCGGATAAAAATGAGCTGCTATACGACTTGAAACACATGCTAATCCTAAAATTAGAACAAATGCTAATTCATGATTGGAATATATACTAGTCCTAAAATTTGTGTTGGTGTACAATTTACGTACAATTGGTGTACAAACATATCTTTCTCGAAAAGTCTTTTTGGTAGGGCAAACCCAATCTTTTGACCACAAAAGATCTTATCAAATTCTCTACCATTAACTTGAGAATGGTGCAATATCTACTCCTGTGCTAGGGATGTTCTGTATTGAGCTTTTCATACCGAGTTTCCGTAGGTTTTAGATATCTACAATTATCGATATACCGAAATACTGAACGATATCGATATACCGAATATTGAGATATGGATATACCAAATAATTTTGAAGTACCGATCAATATCAAAATACCGGATACAAATTCCAAATGGAAGTACTCATGGACGTATGTAGCCTATTTAGGGGTGGGATGTAAAAATAATAGTATAATTTTAGGTGTAATTATCTATATTTAAGGTAACTTTCATACCCAGAACGACTTTGGAGTTGGACCCTGCAAATCCATTGACCCCATTTTCTAGATACGTGTCTAGAAGTATTGTCACCGAACGATATTGAAATACAAGAATGGAAAATAGATAACAACAGGGAATAACAAATCAAATGTGACTGCAATGAAGAGGTAAAATGAATTTAATGGGCGGTAACAGGAAGCGCTACGGACTATGCCAATTCCGAGTGACTCCGGTGGATCGCACAAAAGACTGGAAATTGAACGCGTTGAATTTGCAATTGAATCGTTCAATCTAGAAAGGGCACAGTTAGATTAATTTCCTATACACATGTGTCCTTTCTACAATGACCTATTCATGATTAATCTCTAAAATATGATTCTATAAGCCATGGAAATTTTGCCTCAAAAAGACAAGAAAGAAAGAAAAAGAAATCTGTGATACAGCAATTACATTAATTGTATTTCATTACAGTTCTGTTATTATTAATATTACAATATGTTTGTCACTTATTGCATCATCGGAACACCATATATAGGTTTATTTTATTAATATATTGGGTCGGTGCATAACTCCGGCCTGTTCTTCATTGGGTTGGCAACACTGCATTATGAAGCATCCTTTTTTATTATTCAATTGTTTTTCTTCAGTTTGGGGTTTGATTGTTGCGAACAGGAGCTTGTATGTTGTAAACAGCTCGTTTTGGCACTTTTCAAGGCTAATCAGTATGGAGTGTCAAGTAGAGAAAAATGAACACTTGCGACACACCTTACTCATCGAGTTTAATCGAGGATCTAGTACTGCTGAAGCCACGAGAAGAATTTGTAGTGTGTACAGGAGTGAAGCACTTGCTGAGAGGACGGCACGGAATGTTTTCTCGTTTCCAAGAAGGAAAATTCTACAATCGTGATGACCCACGTTCTGGAAGCCCTTCTCTTTTTGATAAAAATTAGTTGGTTCAAGATAATCCTCGCCAAACAACGCGGGAATTGACACAAATTATGGAATGCGAACACATAACCATTATGTGTCATTTTCATTCATTGAGTAAGGTGCAAAAATTGGGTACATGGGTACATCATGTGTTAAGCGACACCAACAAATATAAGCGAATAACCAACGAACGGCACGAACATACGCACCAACCTAATAATATCATCAGAACTTCACAATGAAAAGATTATTGTATTCTAACTTTTACAAATTAGGAAAAACCTACATGATTTTTGATCACCAAGCGACAACGCTTGTCTGGTAAAAAAATAAAACTATAACACATTTTTAAGTTTTTAATTATACGCACATTCTGATGGAGACATTTAAATATCATAAAATTTAGGGAAACAAAATTTATCTTAAACAGAAAATGTAGGCGTGTATGAATTATAACCCAATAAATGCAAACTTGTGAACCTAACCAGCTTCAAAGAGAAAAAAGTATGTCCAGGTGCAATCTGTTGAGCAGTGGCGGCGATTACATTAGAAGTGGAGACGATTGATTAGTTTTCTCCAATTTTTAACAGAGTTGGTATAAAAAAGCAAGGGGGTCGTGGTGATTCAGTTGTTAGAGCGCTCATCTCTGGCGCTTGGGGTCATCGATTCAAACCCTGCTCGTGCCATGTAGAGTTTCTGCTGGACAAACACCGTGTGCCTGAGTTTTCTCGGAGTTCTCCCGTTTCCTCCCACTTTACGAAACTTCCCTTTGCATATACACACAATTGCTCGCTATTTTATTTCCCTTTCCCCTTAGAGAAACAATTATTTTGTATTATTAAGAAAATGTAAGTAGTCGGAGGGACAAGCCCTCCTGACTCTCGGATGCCTATCTTTACCTATGTACGTGTGTTTTGACTGAGCTAATCTAGTTAATACCTTTCGAACGACACCTCAATCACCTCTCTACACCTTATGGTTCATGAGATATATTTTTGACATGGGTTGGTAACACTGACAAGAGGTTCCTGGGGAGCGGGAACATTCTTATTTTGTCAAAGAATGTTTATGGCAAATTTATTGCTGCTATGACTAATATTGGAAGCTATTTGAAAAAAAAATAAATATAGAGAAAATAGGCTGACAACACAGGTAAGAGGATTGCTTGACAACGTGGACCATCTCTGTTTTCGTATTGTGTCGAATAATGCTTATACTAAGTTTGGCGCAGTTCTGTATAACTGAATGCAAACAATTTTTTAAAAAAAGTTTTTTTTTAGAACATGGGCTGGGAACACTGAACTACTGCATCAATCAGGACGGTTTCAGAGTCCCTGAGCTAGTTTAGTTAAGACCTTTCGAACGACACCTCAAGTATCTCTCTACACCGTGCAGTTCCTGAGATTTAATTTCTAGACACGGACGGAGAGATGGACAGAATGAGCGGGATTATAAGGTCTCTTTTAGCTGTAGATTCGTTATCAAGGGACCTAAAAGCAAGGTGTTTTAATGAGCGTATTATTTGTCACCGAAGGAGGTAGGGGAAGGAAGGAATTAATGCCAAAGTATACAGATAGTTATTAGAAGACTTGGCATAAATAAACTAGTTTTTCTTACAAGAAAATGGGTAACTGAGGTACCAGGAAAACACATGAGATGCCAGGGAATTCTCCCCTCTTTCAGCCTACAAATAACGCCAAGGTCAAAATGTGGATTTTAGGCTTGGCAAGCAATTACATTTTCGTACACAGACACAGCATCAATTCTTACACAGTACACAAGGTTACAAAGATATAACAAGAAAGGCAAAATGAAGTTGCTATTCAGGAACAAGTTAGCGCTGCGATTTTAGTAAAAAATACGAAGGCATTTCAGACACACATTGATAGCATTTCAGACACACAAGCATTCATTTTTTATAAAATAGGTTGGCACACTGACAACTAGAGTGCTTAGAGTTGGGAAAACTCACAGTACTTTTCTATTGTGTCGAATGCTTATGCTAAGTTGGTTACAGATACCTCTATGGCTTAAAGAACTCGCAAGTTCATCGCCGCAGTAACAAACGTTCACCATAGGATTCTATCCTGGGCAAGATCAAGCCATATTTTGTGACATATTTTAGCTCTCCAATCAACATTAAAATCATTGTACGTACAGCACCGTAAGGCATTCATGCCACTTCATCTATATATTAGTATTCATTTTATCAAGAGAGTTCGGTATTACAGTACTTCCATATCGTTCATTATATCGATACATTAATATTTTGTTGTATTCGGCATTTCGATATATACGGTATTCGGTATATCGATATTTTGGTATATTCGATATTTCGTTATATTCGGCATTTCGATATGTCGGTATTAGCAGAGAGAAAAGACTTAGTGTTACGAATTTTAGGTATTTGAAAATACCGATACCAAATTTGGTATATCGATATTTTTTAGAGTCCTATACTATATGGAATGCATCTTTTTTAAATTGCAACATCATCTTTTAATATTCCCCTTTGATCAAATTCTCAGGACAACCGGTGTCAACTTCAAATTGTACGTTTCTACCATTAGCTTGGACATGTATTTTGCACTTTCAATGGTATACCGGTACTCCTGTGTTATAAGAAATCTGTTTCTGAAACTTCAGCTTTGATATATGTAAAAGCACGTTAAATGAAGAATGAGTTATCTCCTGGTCCTACCACATTGCATACTATAAATTTTGCTATGGGATTTGCAAGTTTTCTTGAAATGGTTTTTGATCCCCCGCACACGTGGCAAATCAGACCGAAAGAAAGACCAGGATTTGGGTAAATGGTTCCCCAGACTTTGTGAAACGAATTGTTTTATCCATCTTACTATGTGCTGTGCTGTGAGTAGAACTTGGATATTGTTTCCTCCTTCTCTGTGTGAAAGATCGTCCGGTTTGATTCACTCGAAACTCAGCTGTTATCATTGTAAAATTCATTAGTGATAAATTTGTATCTACCATCCCGTACTGCGTTGTTAATTTTACACGTGTCTCGAACGATAGTCTTTTGATAGTAGCCTCTTTCGGATGTTATCAGATCTCACTCTCAGAATTACTCGTTCTTTCAATCCATCGCTATAAACATATTCCTAGTGCTTTGTAGCCTGAATATTAAACAAAATAAGTGATAGTCTGCCCCTATACTATTGGTATTGACGGTATTTACATAGTTACTTTGTATCCAACTAACATAACTTTGATATCCTTAAATTCTAGCTGTGGTAAGATATAATCGAACTTAACGAACATAGTAACAGACATACTTTCGGTATAGCATTGATACCATTTGCCTTGAAGTATAACTGAAATATCTCAATATAGCATTGAATAGATTCCGGTAAAAATGATTCAAAATGTAGGTTTAGGTTTTATCCAGTAGCCATTGCATGAACACAACAAGTTCAACTATCTTAAACTTCATCAGACGGGGTTCTGAACATCACTCTTTAGACTTGTCCGATAGGTTGTAAGCGTCACTTGCCACCATTAATAGTTTGAGCTTTAGGTTATTATTGGAAGATTTTATTGAGAGAATGGCTATTGTTATTTATTGCAAAGACATTACGAGACGATTCATATGATGCCTACAATTCCAAGTATTAGTGTTTAAGTAGTATGTCCATTTTTTCTGAATGTCAGTGTGCATAAGAAGCCTTCAGCATTACATAGATATGATAGGCCCTAAACTTTCTATACTTCTTGCACACATTGCTTACAATTCTTAAAAGCAAAAGTAAGAAAATTTCAGGAAAAATGCGTAAATAACGTAAAACATACTTGTGTGAACCTTTACAGTGCATTCTCTGTCTAATACTTTATATTTTTCTCTGATGTGTAGATGAATGCAGTGCAGACAATGATGAGGTGAGATGCTATTAAATAAAACAACAAGGCTAAATGAAAAGCATTAGCAACACTTGTTACTACTATTCAATTTCTTAGAAACCGTTATGACACAAAAACTGCAGTCATGGTGAGGTTGTACGGGTTGGGGATGAGTTGGAAGTTGTAGTGGGGGATCGGGTGGTGGGGAAGTCTTCTGCGCTTTAATAAATTTTCTCACATTGCTTCTGAGAAAGGGAGTTTTTCGCTCATTTTGGCGCCATATTGTCAAGCCTGATGGAATCCATTTTCTTCCAGGGCGCATCTCTGACGAAAGCGTTCTGTAGCACGATGCAAAGGGAGGGAGAAAGAGAGAGAGAGAGAGATATGAGAATTAGATGTTGTCGCTTTTATAATGTCCGGATACTGCTGTATACTAAAAGCAACTTAATAACGCCGCTGCTACTGCCATCTACTTTCGAAAAAGGGTAGTTTATATTCTGCTGTGTTATTTTTAACCCTTCTATACCCCTCCTCCTCCTACTGTTGCTCAATTTCAGTTCTCAGCTGCAATCCTCTTCCTTCAAACAGAACTGCTAGCACCGGCATTAATTCACAATTTGTTATCATTCCGTATACATGAGAAAGGCAAGACATGGATAATACACGAAGCAACATTTTACCCAATTCTTTACTGTACTGTAGCTATCTACCATAAACTCCTAAATTACAACAAAAACTGTTCCGTAAAGCATAATGTACTGGGTTATTTGATATTCTTATTAACACAAATTATGGTGCGAGTTTGAATAAATTGTATGTTTTATTAAATTATTTATTTATCTAAAGTACATTAGTGAGTTGTATACACTGTAAAATAAAGTGTAATTTCTTTGCAATTTGATAACATCTTTTGCACACTTGTGTGAGTTAACTTTCTAGCCTCACTTGTATACTTTTCTAGCCTCTCCAACAATTTTCTGGACGTTTTCTACACAATTTTTATACAATATTTTCACACAAGTTACAGTGTATCCATAAACGGTTTAGGTAGGTTATGAATTGAGTAAAATATATTGACAGGAGCAGAGATAGAATTCGGATCGCCTCACTGTTATCATTACATTTATAGTTGTACATTGAATATCGATGATAAATTGGATGAACCTGAGATTATTAGACGTATTGAGAACAATTATAAGCAAGACGTGTTTTTTTAAAAATTCCTACAAATCTAACAAGTCAATAAGCCTTCAATTCTCATCTTCGAAAAGATAAGCCTCCTCCCAACAAAATCACTTCTTGTGCACAAAAACTAAGAGTTTTTCCGAAGAGATATGTCGAAAATTGTACAATAACTAGTTTCTATAGTGTAGGTTAATTTCGTCGAAGTCTTTCACATATTTGAAGGAAAACTTTTTCAACTCTGGCACGCCTTTGGTGTCTGAGGATGGAATGTTGACTAGCGCAAGGTACGTCCAGAGAACATAGTTCAACCGCGACGGTCATTTCTGTAACAGGGGGTGGTGTACTATTCCAGAGATCTCCTGGTCGGCACGACCTCGAGACTTTGAACATGTTTCGGAAATGTGATGGTACGATGCCTCACTTATTTTGTAAAACTTTTTAGAATTGCGTTAACATGTGCTAGAGGCGTGGAATAATGTGTTGTACTATGTTATTCATGTTAATCATCGTCTCCGTACACAGTATCACACTGTGACATTGTAGTCAAGTGGTGTTGAACTTGGAGTCCTCCCTTCGATCCTAGCTCATGCCATGTGGGCTTTGCGGTGGACAAACACTGTGTTCGTGGGTTTTCTCGGAGTTCTCCCACTTTCTTCTTTTCACCAATTCTTCCATCATCATCCATACGGCCTGAGCCAAAGTTATCTAAAGGTTTAAAAAAATTCAATTCAATTGAAATAATGTTCGAACCTCCCTTACTTTAAAACATATGCATTGATTTGCATGTGGGATTACTTTCTGTATCCTAGTTGTATTAATTTCTGTGAGTTATAATTTTAATTTTGGTCTCCGTGTATATTTATTGTTCTCATAGTTTTGTTTTTAAATAACAAATTATCATCTTTGTTTTGTTATAATATAATCACTTGATTAGGCAATTAGTAAACATTATTTCATGAATGAATTACTCGAGCAGTTTTTATGATTTCTCAAAACGCATGTGCTTTATACGAACTACACTTATCACCATCATCTTTAGTGTTCTGCTAAATGCGGAAGGTTCAGCCAGACAAATTTAGACCTTTACCCTCACTCCAATTTTGCCGCTGTCTTAAAGTCCACTATGAAGTAATCGTACCTGTCTTTTTCCTCTTTCTCTTTCCTCAGTCCTTGCAAAAACAATATCCTCGGCAAATGTAATATTCTCCGGGGGGACTGTGCCCCTATGGTGCAGATCTGCCCCATACCCCCACTCGGATGGGTTCCCCCCTCATAGGGACCCATGTATTGTAACCTACTCGTGATTGTACACCTTCATAGCAAATTTCGTTTCTCTCATTTCAGAGGTTTGGAAAATTATTTTTCGGCGGCCATTTTGAATCCAAGATGGCGACTTTTTCAAAATGTAATATTTTCTTAAACTACACTTGATAATACACCTTTCTCGTATCTCTAGCTCAAACGGTGTGGAAAATGGATTTTTTTGGATCCAAGATATATATATCTGAAGATAATTATTTTAGAATCAAACTGATATCATATCATAATCCGTGTAGCACTTTTTCCGTGATAACCGAAGTCTGCTATTAAACGTTAGTTTTATATATGTACTATTATAGCACTTTATGGTCATTACTTTTACTTTCCCTTAAGCAGGGCCCAACTAAGGGGGAGTGGAGACAAAGGAGGCACGTGCCCCGGGCAGGTTGGAGCGCCGAAATAAGGTGAGAAATATTGGTAATACTAGGATGACAGAAATGTGCCCTGCGATCGTTGTTTGTAAAGGACAAATTACTCATGTCTGACACCCAAAGAAAATATACAGAGAGACGACATTTCCCGTCAAAGGCAATGTTTAAGTATTATAGCCAATTTTAGCAGGGGTGTGACTTTACCATCACATTGAGGGGAGGGGCTTAAAATCAATTGTTTATGTAAAGGAAACCTCATTTTAGGCGTAATAATTTCTGAACTATTAAACGTGGAATTGTAAAATCTTGTACGCAGCTAAAGTGAAGGCCAGACTTTCCCACAGTGATCTGCCAGTGTAGGTCAAAAGTCATAAAAAATGTCCATGGTTTTGAACGAAAAATTCTAGTCCCCCCTATCTGAATACTACAGGAATTTTTGTATTCATTATAACGAAGAATCTTACTGTGAAGGATACATCTTATATTGAATATTAATAACAGGCAAATATAAGTGTTTAATATTATGTTATTTTGCGGAACAAAAAAGATTTGATTTCAATTATGTTTGTATTGAAATAGAACTAACTCAAAGAAACGCTCTAAAAATAAAAAAAAATCAATTATTTCAATTCCATATCTCTGAATTCGACGCTAGATTTAAAAAAAAACCTACTAAAATACAAGCTACTACCTACAACATACTAACCCCAAAGTAACTACACATAGTAACTTCTTTTAAAGTAGTTGTTCCTTTTAACTAATAATTTGATGCTAACTTCAAAGATTTGAAATTTGAAAATATTATTTTTAAAACTTTTAGAGCGGTTCTTTGATATCTTTCCCTTAAAGATTACTTTTTCTATAATTCAATTAATTGGAATTCTTGATAGATCTCGCTACTTTTATGCATATAATGAAATATAATTAAAAACTTTACCCTAAAACCAGAGTAAAATGGTCTCGATTATGCTTCCAAAAGCTTTAACTATTTTTACTGCCCTGTAGTAATTTAAGATTGTTAGATGCAACAAAATATGTTTATTAAACTAAAAGAAACTGCGCTTAAAGAAAACAGTACGCTAAGCTATTGGCTCCTTCGAAGGAGACGCCAAAATCAAAGTTTGCCCCCTCTTGGAAAAATCCAAGCTGCAGCCCTGCTGTAAGGAACAAAATTAGTTGACAATATTATGCAATCGGTTCATTCCCTTCTGTAGAAAACGTCAATATAGTGGTTATTTTTGTGTCGAAGCATTAATTCAGCGTTTATTGGTAAATAATATCAATAGAACGAATATTTGCTCCGATAGACTTTGAGGGACTACTCACTTCGATTAAAAATTCAGCTCAGTGAATATCTGCTTTGATAGATTGGATCTGTTAGGTAACTATTAGCATCGGTAGATGTCGTGAATTCAGTGTCATCTTACATCAATACGATGATTATTAGCAGAGATGGATATTTGCTTATTTAATGATTACTTGCTATGATTACTGCGTCAAAGAACCGGTATAAAACAATACAGTTACAAATACCAACATATAACGCCATCGTACTAACATTCTCACAAAATGTTATGCCATGTTTGGTATTCAAATTAACCTAATCCTGAGAATACAGTTGCAAAGATTGATGTCACAAACCAAAGCACAAAAATTTCCCAATTTTCATTAAGTTTATCCATCCATCTTCAAGGTTCAGCGTGCTTTTCTCACAACATATCGCTTAAAAGACACTCATGAAAAATATATTAGAATACCAGGACGTTAATCAATTTTCATAGTACCATGAAGATTGACCAAATAATCAAAATGGTGGTAAAACTTTAAAAAATATACTTTCCATCCTAGAATATATCATCCTAAGACTCACAAACTTGAAACTAACTTTCCTAACAATCTTCTTTCATGATTATTAATGTTCTTACGATGGCGGTAGTTACTTCAAGGCCAGTTTATTCCTGTCCATCCGACAAGAATTTTCTCATTCCATCGGGTCGGTATCATAACTTTTTCCTTAATATTGTCAAAGACCTGCATCCATCCACACGGTAAAAAAGACCTATTTTTAAGTTTTTGACATAATTTGATTTTGTTCACAACAAGAACCACAAATGTATACAAGAAGTCCCGAGAGTTTATTATGGCATAGCAGTTCTTACTTTCCAATGTAGGTTATTAATATACAAGGTACACACTTTTTGCAGAACGAGAAATCCTGGTTTTCCGAAATACACGCTAGTAAACACAGCCTGTCCATTGTTTATTTAATTCTGAGTCTTCTCGTTAGGGCACGCTTATTTTTGAGAAACGAACAAATAAACCAACTGTCCTCACTCTTTCAGACTTGCGTCGTCCATGTAGCTTCAGTGTAAGTTTGGCACACTCGCTGTATCTGAAACATTAGTAAATGCATAAATAATCCACGTTTTGTGATTTAGATAGAAGTAGTAGTCCGTTTCTCACCTACTAGAAATCTGGAATCCGCTATCTCTAGGTAAGCTTTCAAAGATAAGTTCGTACTTCATTTCATTTGAAGGAGGGTGGAAAGTACGGAAATTATTTGTGGATACCCTTTAAGAGGCCTCCTCGCACCCACGTCAACTTTTGTTTCGAACTCAACGCACGAGAATGTTGTTTGACGCTTTCCTAGTTCTTGCAAAACTCTGCATGATATATCGCCCATGGATTTCTGGATTTTAGCAATTCTCATGTTATAATCTAAGATAATATTTCGAAAAACGTTTAAAAAGTAGAGGCGTGCAGGTACGTTCGTCCACTGCCTCAACACAGTGTGTTAAACCTTCACATTACAAGCATGGTGCTATATTCTGCTTTACATGGCATACAGTACAGCTAATACTCATCGCACCTACCAAAAATAAGCAGGAGGACCACACACAGACGGTAGTTGCTAGGTTTCACACACTACTCGCATGGTACGCAGTACAGCCAGCCAAACATATTGTATCTATGGCAGAGCAGGAGGAGACACTATGCAATGCAATTCAAATACTAACATTTCCAGTATTGTATACTCGTGATCCTTTCTGCTACCCAGTAGGTTTCCAAAAGCCATTCATCGAATATGTGGAATTCTTTTAAGTTAAATGCCGTGGATGTCCTGCATCAAAGCAGCAACAGTCCAGATTTACATGATGACATTTACTTCTGGTGACATCACCAGTACATAGGCAACACCATTATCCGCATACACTAGGATGTTACATCCCTTCGGCCGCTAGTCCTCGTTTTAATATTATTTAAGAAGAAAACCAACAACAGTGAATTTAAGGAGCCTACAACAGTATTTTTCTCTCAATGTAGATTGTTTTCTTTGATTGTTTTTCTTCGCTTTGATGGTTATAGTGCGACTCAAATACTACAAGACAAAACCCTAAGTTTTAGCTTCAAAAACCCACATGTCTACAAGTATACATAGAACGTACAGCGGACGTCACATGGTTAATGGGAAATTCAACGTAAGTACATTTAACGTAATATTCGGAAGGTGTTTGCAATTGCCCGGGATGTTCTCTGAAGTAGCCACATTTGGACAACGCAAGCGGATCATCTTTCGTAATAACCTTGCGGAAAACTGGTAATGAACAAAGGACTGAAGGCGGGAAAAGGTCTCGCGTTGCCACACTTTAATGCTGGATGAATGAGAACACCAATGCATCTGTGACGAACTTCACCATGCTTTTGAATAGACGAGAAAAGAACACATCAGAAGGTTATACAAGGCCTGTACATTTCGCAGAACTCAACACCGGCAGGAACTGTTCTGTTGTAAAGATCATCATCTTTGTTTGCAGCCCAGGAGTCGACCGAAAGCAAAACACGATCCTTACCCTGCAGATCGAACCACAAAACTTGCTCCAGGAAGATTTGTAAATCACGTTTGGTTATATTCACTTATCTACTTGCATATGCTTTCACATTAGGAAATTCAGCGGCCATGTTCGTTGGAAAGTAACTACTGGGCTCCACAACAAGAACATACATGTGTGGAAGCAGTGTGACATCCACTTCCAATCATCGGCATAATCATATATGAATGTGAGGTTGCGGCGATTGAACATGCCAACAAAGATTGGATTGCTGCCCTCTATGACAAGAATTATACCAGAATGGAACTTTTTATCAAATCTGAACTGCTCTGTATTAAGGACTTGTACTTTAGTCAACTCGTGCACTGCAATAAAAGACTTAATCTCATGAACAAAGTCTGCGGCGGTTGTTTGAACAGCAGCAGCATCAACGTCGACTCGCGTACTAACTTTATGTATAATCTTGCGCGAAACTATTTTGTGGTTTCGTTTGAAGTGCGTGACCCATGATCTGGACGCTGTGAATGATAAGATTTTCCTAATATTCATGGCCCAGATGCGTATTGTGCGGTCGTGAATAATTGCATTGCGTTGTCTCATTGCGATGAAATGCTCATGCACAGCATCATTAAGGCGTTTTTGTAAGGAATGCCGTTATCTGCAAGGCGTTGTTAGTGTCTTTTCAAATTTTTGCAAGACTGTCTTATTTCTTATTTATCGTTTTTATCCATAACGGAAGTGATTTTCAGACGCAGTGATATGTCAGTCACTAATCCAGGAGGACACAGCTGGGGAGGGTCCGGCCCTCTGGGCTGCTTGGTCCAGATCTTGTATGCAACGGCCAAGTGATTGTCTGGGAATTTTGTGAGCGGTTTCTCTGATGGTGATGGATCATAAGATGACGAACTACTGCTTTCGTGGTGCTCAACAGCTGGTGGACTTCGTTCTGGCAGCAACGTCGTTCCTCATGCTAACGCTGTATCATCACCGAAATCACTTTCGATGTCCTCGTCATCTGTGCCATCGTCGTCTATCATTAGTGTGTTAAACTCATCCTTAATCTGTTCTGCAACGAGACGTTCATCCCGCGTGGGAGTTTCCTGCGAGGTACTGAACACATCCGCTAACAACCTAACAACCACAGCTTGTCGCATTCTGTACACATATGATGCGACTAGTAAATCGCACTCTCGTCCCTTACACAATAGAGGAAGCCACTTCAATATCTCGCCCTCACTTCTCACAATATCCGCGCTCTACCTACGTTCACTCTTTGCAAGATATTAACTTTCACCGTCATTCCTGCTTTTCTCTAATTTTGCCGTAATTCAATGTTTCCTCTTCCCTAGCTTCGCTCCCTATGGTTCTTAGCAGCTTAAATTTTGGTGATCTCCATATCTTTTTATGCTCAATCAGATGCCATAGGCTTGAATCTGATTTGCGCTACAACCATAACGTCCTTTACTTGTCCGATTTCTATTGGACTGGTGCAGAAATTCTGTAGGTTATCTTATTATTTCATTCAAGCACCAACCGCGAATCAGGAATCCACTTATTCCAAAACACCTGTACGACTGTCTCCCATCGTTTGGGGAAATCCGCGAACTTTCTGTGGTAAAAATCTACCGGTTTCTGGACGAAGAAATCATCAAGCCAAGAGTTCAGTCTCGTGTTGTCGGAAAAGAGTCTGCCAGGCAATTTGTTTCACAATGCACGGGACAGATGATAGTCTAAAGGCACGAGGTCTTGAGAGCATGCTGAATGAGTTAAGACCTTCATTCCCAGCTTCTGAAGAACTGTTTTCGTCATGGTTGCAGTGTTAGATCTGGAGAATCATGGGATGGCGTGTTGCTGATCGTTTCTCCGAAATATCCGCCTGAAGTCCACGGAGTTGTTCTCAACACACCGCAGCATTTATTGTCACATTCCTGGTCAACAACTCAAAGTGAATGTACAGGCGCCATTTTTCGTCACCCATAACAATTCTAGACAAAATGATTTGATGTTGCCTTTGTTTTTGTCACTGAGCATGTGGGGAGCCCACGCATCAAGTTTCTGCACTTTCCTTATGAAGTGTAAGTGTCTGCCGAAGGTTGTATGGTCACAGTCCATGAGGATCCGCATCATTTAACGTGTTCAAAGTTCTTATCAAGTCTTATTTCCGTCTAAAACATGGGGCGTCGCTCATGTCGAACTGTCCTTACTTGAAACGCATATACCACCTTTAGGCAGTCCTCTCACTATTGGTGTTGTCCCCACACAGTGCACAAATTTTATTGTAGCAGCCTCCTCGGCCGGCATACCTCAGTTAAACTGAACCAACATAATGTATCACAAATGTTCGTTCTTCTCGACTTGATACACCATGTTCAATCACCTACAAAAAAAACTTCATTAATGCTGATTGTTCAACCTGGCATCTATTAACATAGAATCATGTTATGGAGTGTACAAGAACTAGTTCAAACCTCCCTTCATGGCCGACAGGATTTATGCACAAAGCCAATAGAAATTGTCTGATTGGTACACATTCTTAGTTGAATATGTTGCGAAAAATGGAAATAGCGAACAGATATTCTATGTTGATTTAAAATATCATTGCATTTGTTGTGCCTACCACATGTAATAGCTCCGTTTTGCCAGATTGTGTTTTTTTTATTTTAAAAAATCCTTTGGTCATTTTCTAAGAACTTGAGTTTACGTGATGAACAATTGATCTAATATAAGCTATATTTTTCAATGAATACGTGTTCATAACTGCAATTTAACTTTTTTTTATGAATGAGGACTGTAACTGGCAATAAATCTATTAAAACCGAGCGGTCGTGGCTCCGTGGTAGAGCGTTAGCTTAGCATTCACGAGAACCATCCTGACTCAGATGTTTTCAGTTTATTCCTCAGTCACATCAGACAAATAGAAGGATGGTACCTTCAACTTAGGCCCTGGACGACACCTTCCCGCATCATTTCCCTCCCTTATCCCGACTTGAGCCTTACATGCCTAAATGACATAAATAATAAATTCAACACATCTATTAAAAGAAAATACTATTTGAGAACATCGTTTCATATTTCAGTCTTTGAAAACATGTCTATTATTTTCTTTTCTGGACTGTTTGATTTCTTCTTTCAATTTGTAGCTTTCTTTTAATATAAAGCATTGATTCTAAAATATGAGTTCATCTTCGCAGATTTCATTCATGTAATTAAAACATTTATAAATTAAATATCACAGTAAATAGGAAAACAAATTGTTTATTAGTATTTTAAAATTTCCTGACAATAGAAAATGTATAAAACTATAAACGAATATTTAAGCGTTGCTCGTTGCAAGATACAAAGTAGACCAATTATCCATTTGCTTGAAAATAAAATGTAGCTACTACTATTATTAGAGTTCGTAAAGTTTGTTTGCATTTCAAACACAACATAAATTTCACATGTTAAATATACGAAATACTTTTTCTCATTTACTTGTGATTTGATAATCTTCTTTATATACAATGAAGAAAATGATCCCAAATTCCGTAAAGCAAAGAAAACGACCATAAAAGTAAAGTGAAAAATAATAAAATAATCTCCTTTAGTACGAAATGGAAAACTGCTGCGACATGTTAGGAGATTACTAGCACTGGTTGTTATGAGGAAGATGTTCCTTGTCTCTCTATTTCAACTGCTTCAGTGCTCTGATATTATTGCAGCAACGCATTAAGGCGATCGTACACAATTCTTCGTTGAGAATTTTCCGCTTATGTCTTCTCTCCGTTAATGTAATAAATTAATTATGTATCCTTCGGCAATTGAAGGTTCTTCTAAATCTCCGACGGATCCACCTGATACAAGATAAAAACCAAGGCTGTATGGTCAATTCTTGACGACGTTCTCTACTGGAAGATTCTGGTTGTGCTCCTCTGATATACAGTTCGTTTCTTTTGTATTTAGTAGCTTGGTCCAATTACGTAACAGAGCTTCTTTCTTTACCATACGCCATTTCAAAAGACAATTTTTCTCTAAGTTGAAGACTAATATCATAGCTGCCCAATGACAATGGTCTTGATCGTGGCTTCTGTCTCCAGTGACTGGGTGGATTTTGATAGCTATCCTCCTGTTTTCTACCTTCCATTCAATTATAGTTAGCGAAGAAACAGAGCTATAATTTAGTATCGTACATCCGACATAAATCGTAATGTCCTGGGCTGTAAACGTATGGACTCTTCTTCCCTTAGCGTCAGTTCCATCCACACCGAAGCAATTGTCGTTTAGACTGAAATAGATGGCCAGATTTTCAGACCACACAAATGGTATCATCTGGTCGTCGAACTGGCTTGTGCAGAAGGCTGGTAACACGGAGAGATCCCCCATGAACTGCAACAATGTTTCTCCTCTTATTCTTGAAAGAATATTAGTTGAGCTTATACTTGGATGAACTCTTGAGTATCGTGGTAAGGCCATGCGTATCCTGTATTTGAGTTGCCGTCTCAGTCTTCTTTGAGCAACAGCTTCTTCTTCGTTACTTAAGTGGAGATTTGGTGACGGTTGGAGGTAGAGCGGGTGTCCTCTTGGAGCTCTCTGTATTGCTTGAATGTTAAGGAGTGTATTCCTCCTATTTCTCGTTCTGTTGAGCAGTGTTCTACATCTGCTATGTAACCACCTACCACAGCGTTGGAACCATCGTTGAAAATGAGTTCTTCTGCGACGTTCACTTGTCATTGGGTGTTGGATAATTGACGAAGATTGAAGATTATGACCTTGTGTAGCTGTGAGAGACATAGCTGAATATCGCCTTGTATTCGATCTGAGAGAGACTTGTAAAACGTTATTCTTTTGATTTTTATTAATTTTGGATGGTAAAGATGAGCATTTTTTACTTTTCCTGTTTTCCACGTCCGTCCGTAGTAAACAAGTTTTATTGTGCATCTGTTTCTTGGAGGTGGCATTTTTATTAATTTAATTGAGTGTCATTGTTACAGTTGATTTTAACACGATTATTGTAATAACATATTACGCTGTATTAGGAGAAAGAACAATAAGCCTTAATGCAAAAAAAAAAACATGGTAGGAAACAAAGTTTCATTGCGGAATGATGTAGTTATTTGTGCTGCTCATATACTCGAACATCTTGAAAGGTTATAGGTTCGGGGGGAGGGGGGGGTTGGAGGATACCGCATTGAGCGGTTCCGTCCATCTCAGGCAGCAGCTCGCAAATTTGTTTTCTTCAGTTTGCCAACCCAGAACGCTGAGCGGGTAAATTGAAGTTTTAGGCATCTCAGGGGGTGAAGGGAGTTCAGAAACTACGAGGAGGTCGTTGCCACCATGTTTGCTCATTTTGTTCAAACGAAGTGTCGTCTGCTTTGCACTCGCGCTTGTAAAATTCTCGCAACTACTTTCTTCTCTGGCGGTCAATTGAAAGCACCCGTTTTAAATTTTTAAATGAAAGTTGGTAAGTCTAGGATAAAATATATATCTGCTCGAAAGTGCTTCTTAGAATTATTTCTCTGGCATAATGTCCGAAAAATAAGAATAGTAATTCTTGAGTCTTTCGCTTTTGGTATTCTGAAACGGAACCGATAGTTTAAATATGTCTTCCGGCTGTTCTGAGTAAAGATTATCCAAATTATCTCAGCCCAATCCGATGCATGTTCAAGTAGTACGTAATTCTGATTAAGTAAAAGAAAATCATTTAGCAACGTATGACAACTCAAAGCTATATAATTTTCAATTTCATACCGTTTCTAAAACCAGAAAAGGATGAAAAGTTAAGCAAAACACGTAATAGCACTCACTGAGTAGCCGTAAATTAGTTGATCGAGTGTTAAGCTTCACTTGCGGGAGGTAGTTTATTTGATCCAGCACACGACCATCCCGACTGAGGTTTTTCCAGCGTTTTTCCTGTCACACCAGCCAAATGCTGAGGTGGTATCTTCATCTTAGGACCTGGTCGACTCCTTCCCGCATCCTTTCCCCCTATCCTACCCAGCCCTAAGCCGTAGATGACTAAAGGTCATACATGAATTCAATTCAATGTTATAGCACCACACACGGATCACAGAAGTCTACGAAGAATAGGGACCTGTTTTACGGAAACATTTACTTATACGGCATGCGCAGCATCTGTTGCGATTGCTTCTGATATTATTATAAGAATAAGCATAACTGATTTGCCCCTCCTCGTCAGAAGGTATTCCTATATAAATGAAACATACCATCAAGCTTCCACTTTCATTCTTTATTTTTCGATAATTTTAAGACTTTTCCCCAAATATTGTCAATATTCCTTTCTTTTTCAAACTTACATTTATGGTCCAGAGAGGCATCTATGGCTTAAGTATGTCACATGTCTGAGGAATGTTGTTCTTTAGCGAACGCTCTTTCAGTGAGAGGGAAGAAAGTAGCGACCAAGACCTTTGCCTACGTGATATGGCCATAATTGCCCAGTGGAACTTAAACAAACTCTGGAAAATGCCAGTCTGTATGGTGGCACGTCAATCTAAAGTCCGTGAGCGTAACCACAGGATTACGGAAGCTGGAAATGTTTTATTTATTGCTATTTTACAAAGTAGACTAATATTCAATTCAGATTCAAATTTGAGAAGTAAGTAGTTGCAGCGAACAATGAAATAATGTCTGCTTAGCTAGTATTCATTATTTGTGTAATTAATTCTACTATATGTACACTCAAATTCAGAGAAAATAGCCGATGGATTTTTCTGTTCGTAAGTCACACAATCTGAAAACGCTGCGATAATACACGTAGTGAACACAACATGCTGAATTCTTATTTTAAATCCATATGGAATATCGACTCTGTGTTGTCCTATTGCGCAACTTACGTAACTTAGAAAATGAAACATCTATGAATCTGATTGTACCATAATTTATACAAAATAGCGGTAAATTAAATTTAGAATGTCTACAACTCCAATAAAAATTGTTGTAAACATTTTTGTTTCAATAAAATAAACCTACATAATCATACACATTATTTTGCCCTTGATGACATAACAAGAATATATTTCGAGTTGGCCCTTGTGTTCATTGGAACTTGGAATATTCTCCATTCTCTTTCTCGGGAAATCAAACTGAATTTTCTTCTCAAAGTAGGGTATAATGGTTTCTTAAACTCTTTTTTCTTTCACGTACGCTAACACGATTTCGTTGCTTTAAGCACGATCCAAAAAGATTTATTATAAATGAAACAAACGTACAGATCATGGAAATGAGGTAACAGATTTCATGTGTTGGGCTTATTTAAAGTTCTAGTTACCTAATTTCTTTCAAAAAAAATATTAGTAGTATCTTTCGAGTCATGAAAGATTTCTATCCTTCTAACGAAATGTTTGATGTAGGTAAAACAAAGACTTCAACAAAACCGTAACAAGTAAAGAGAAATAAACTATAGTAGCAGGGAAGGTGATTGACTTCTTCCTATAATATTGTCTTTCTTGAGATATGGTTGGTATGTCCTGACGATTTTGTTTTTCGTTGCTGCTAACCGCTCTAAAACGTTAGCGGAATTCTGAATAGCTGCACAAAAAAATTGATTTTAATGTATAATAGGGATCCCATAACCGTATCTTCCCTTTACCACTAATTTGATAGTCATCTTTTTTTTAAAAAAAAAAATAATAATAATATATATATATATATATATATATATATATATATATATATATATATATATATATATTTAGCAAAGCTCTTTGAACTTTCACCAGGTTATTGTTTCGCTGACTGCTTTTGTCTATCATTATTATTATTATTATTAGTAATAGTAGTATTGCTGTTTTGTCCTAAAGGTAGGTTATAACTCGAAGGTCCCTGGTCAATGTGCAGCGATATCTGTTTATCATTGTCTTCCAAAAAAATAGAGATAACGTTTCAGGAATGGGATTTAATGTTTAAATTAGATTCTGAATTGCTATGCTAAATATATTTTAACCGGGAACCAAACCCGTGGTCCCTTGATTACAAGGCAATAAGTGAAACTACTCATCGACCCCCCTCCACTACACACACACATTCATCAGAGCAAGTCCGGAAATTCTACACACTGACCATCATGACTGAGGTATTCCAGGGTTTCCCCCTCAGTTTCACTAGACGAATTCCAGGGTGATACCTTAAATAATGCCCTTGTTGCTACCTTCCTCATTCTTTCCATACTACATCTCTGCCTGATCCAGGGATACTTAAAGGCAATACTAAATCAAATTCAAATTTGAAACCATTGGGCAAGAGTCGGTTAAAGTGTCTTTGCAAAGTACTTGGCTAGAACTCAGAACCGCCAGAAAAGTCTTGATTGGTGTACTATGTCAGTGTTTGCAACCCATTTCTTAAAAAATCAATTTTTCAATTTGCTTATATTCCGTTAGATCTATCTGCACCAAAACTAGCATGAACATTATTCGACAGAACAGAAAACTACTGTTGGTGTATTCCAACACCAAGAACAGAAGCTTTCACTGTTGCCAACATATTTTCTTTATAAAGTCAACTTTTCAAATTGTTCCCATTGCGTTAGACGTACTCGCAACAAACTTGGAAAATACTGATGACGTCATTTCACCTTCACCGAATACCTAGTTGTCAGTGTTGAAAACGTAGTTTAAAGTTCAATTTTTCAGTGTTCTTCCATACCGCTAAACATATCATTATCAAACTTGGAATAAACGTTATTCGACACAATTTTAAAATACTGACGGTGTTACCGTCCCTAAACACCCGCAATTGTCGGAGTTGGTAACATATTTGATAAAACTGAACGCGTTTTTGAGACGCTATCAAGGGACCGGAACCTTCTTAATTGTTAGTACAATCGTAGCGCTAACTTGTTTGATATAACTTTCGGAATTCGGAGTGGCTACGCGCACGTCGTACGTGCACCGATTACTGCGCTTACGTGCACGTCAACAATGTATTTTACACTTAGGAAACGGATAACAGGAAGTGACGTCAAAGGTGCGACATGTTATGATACAGTGATAAAACTTTTGAGCCGTGAGAGTGACCGATGTATGACCGACAGTGACGTTCTGGGGGTTCTGTGTGATCTGATTCTTTTAGCGGGCTTCGCAGTGAACAGTCAACTCGAGTGAACTGATCAACATAAACAATGTCAAAAACGCATAATGGCCTGAAGTTTAATTTATTTCTTGCATTGCAAATTTACATAAAAAAGAAGCAAGAGTTTGACTTTCTGCAACTCTGGATGCAAACATTGAAAACAAGAAAAGACATGGAAAATAAATAAATGTACTTTGCTACTCCCAGCGATGTTCTAGAACACTGACCCACCTTCGTGAGCTCAAAATACTAACGTTAGGAAAATAATATTTCTATTTCTTTTATCACATGCTAACATGAAATAACCTAACCGTTAGTCAGAATTTAAGGGTTAAGTTCGGTAATGGGCATCCAGAACTAGTAAAAAATAGATAAAATTACAGGAGAAACAGGTATAATGATTTCTGATGTTTTTGTGCACGGAGAAGGAAGTTAACCGTATGAAGTGCCTTACATTAGTGTGAAAGGGAGTGAAATGCGGGACTATATGTCTGAGACCGCACATATGGCGCTAGTGGTTGGAAATGTTTAAAGTAATGGGAATCGCGTATGAAAAAAAAAATACCTAACCTAACACTCTTCGCTTGCTCGAGATACTGCCCGTGTTGTTTGTGACAAATTACGTGTCATTCATAACACGAAATGCCGCAATTAGTATTCCTCCGCATGGCACCATATTTCTTTCTGTTGCTCAACTCGAGTGCATATTTAACGAAATAACAATATTATGAATCTTTGTAACACTTTTTGGATTTGCTGGTCGTTGCTAGGTGTTTATAGAAGTGCCTGCGTGAATTATTTGCAACTGAAAGAATGTTATACAGTGTACATACGACAAAATACAGCTCAATTCCTGGATTCTATATAATGAATAAATGCCGAATTTAAATGTAAATACGAATAATTTATTACTTTCTGTGTATAAGAGTCTGCGGGCCAGCTATCTGAACCATCTGAGTTCCTACCGTAAAGTATGCCCTTTGTGAAAATAGTAATGCGTTTCAATAACAATTGTCATACACAAATCACCTTTGTACACAATCGCTCCCAAGGAAACCGCTTCATTCCATTCTCCCAAGTGGAATTCAACGTTTGACTCGGAAATCCGAGTCCAGTTTGACTCTAATAACTCATAGAAGTTATTCAAGAGTTATTCTATTACTCCTCGCGTTGCGGGTGACAATTCTATTAGTATTAAACACCTGAGCGGCGTCACAATACTAATTAGTTACGTAGTCAAATAAAAACGAATACATTAAGAATTTCAAAGTTATTTAGATAAACGTATGTGATCAATTTGATTATACATGGATGTTTAATGTCATTTACTTGAAACCTGATACAAGGAAGAGCTTGATTTTGTGTTTTAGCTCCACTGTTTAAAAACCTTGTACCTCTACCATTTAAGTGAGTCAACGTTTTATTACTTCTTTATTTGGCACACTCTTTTGTTCACAATATGCCCTGATAAGCTCCGCACTGATAAGCATACTTCTTGATTAACACACACATCTTTTCATCGAATGTATTCAATGGCTAACACTGAGACCATCCGGGTTTAACCTTACTCCCAAGAAGTTCTTCATTCTCACTCTTTTACAATCATTTATTGGAAACTCTTATTTAGGGTTTCCGCTAGGATTTTTAGTTTGGGGGGTGTAAAGTCAAATTGGGACGGTGTAAGTGAAGTTTGGCTAGGACTTTTACCGTAAAAAAATAATAAAATTGGGGAAGTGAGCTCGAGAATTGGGGTGACACCCCTCCACAGGACAGAATCTGGCAGAATCTCTTCTCGTATGAGTGTGAAGATAAGTACAAAATATTTAGAAATAGTGATCGAGGGTGACAAAATATTGAAATGATCAAAAGTTGAATCATTTAGAGGATACCGGTAGGCCTACAAGCAATATATTTTTTCTCAGAGTATTCTGGAAGAAGCTTGAGTTACTAATGCATCAACAGTCAACAGAAAGGACGTACATAAGGCACAGAATCACTGTACTGCTGAAACTTTGAAACGGAAAGTAGTCTTTGTCATTCTTTTCACTTTAAATTAAATTGATGGATCCATTTCATTCCCGTTAGTGTAAAGATAAAAATGGATATTTGGCGACATTAAAATCCCACGGTTTTAAATGTTCGACTTCGGCTAGGACAGCATTCATTTCTGACAAAACCGTCCACGGGTAGACATCAACAGCACATTTGAAAGTGTCATTGCAGAAAGATACCAAACCCACTTACACATTTCTAAACACTAAATTTTTTGTATTTCCTACGCATATTTTTTTTTTCAAGAGCATAAATTTAAGGAATCTGATTATTATAATCACAACTTTCAGTAATATTTTGGTCATTTTATTTTTGTTTGTTATCACGCCAATCATTTATTTCCAGTTTCACAAAAGTTTGTTTACAATGACTTGAGTCTCTTTCTGCAATCATACATTCATAAATTGTGTGACACTAAAGTTAATTGAACACCAGAGCAAAACACTGTTTTTGAAATTCACCACGACTTTCTCTTCTGAACAAAACAAAGACAGTAGCACTATTTATGTCGGCACACATGCATACGACCAGTGAAAACAGTTCATTATGCCAGATTATGTATTGTCTTTTATAAATAGTTTCATTGAGAAAAAATATTCAAGCGCAGTACTTTTTACTGAGTGATTAATGCTCTTGACCAAAATGAAAGCAGATATTTCTCGTTCACGAAATATTCTGCCCCGTAAGTACTTTGGGCATCACACACTTGCCGTATTGTAAAAGCGTCACATACTGAATACACTAAGTTAATGATTTACACATAGTGATTCATCGTTTGATTCCATATATCCAATTTAGTAATTCACTATAGCTTCGAACATTCATTTACTGTTTCGTTTGAGTTACAGCATCCGATAAATCCCCAAAACTCTATACCATGTTAATTTTTACTATCGATTTAGTCTTGTAGTTGCCAAATTGTATGAGCCATCGAAGCGCTTGTTTCAACGTTAGCAAAATTCATCCCTGTTTCCGTTCAAAATTTTTAAGTTGATCTCCGTAGAGATATTTGGGACGTCCATGCTTTCAGAAGCATCACCATGTGATTCCCCACATTCTCCTTGGTATGAACATTTTTTTTGTTTCAAAGATTTCTTAGCACTAGGAGCTGCGTTAAATTTTGACACGTACAGGTGATTTCGTTTCTTTCTCCATTGCACATTCGTGATGGAAAATACACTTTAGACGTTAGCATTAGGCTCAGAAACGCTAAGGATGAATTTTTTGGCCACATCACGCAAAACCACTGAACTGATCAACAACATTATCAGTTCCGCGATATCGCATGGTATTTAGCTGGTTCACTTTCATATATATTTATAATAAGTTCTTATTTTATGGAGTAAAATAGATGAGAATAAAATTTCCATAGTTTCGAACGTATTTTTCAATTCTGTAGAAAAAAAAAGTTATCTCAAGGCTTCCATCATAGTGCTCTTGGGGTCGAAAGTCCAGCACCATAAGGTAAATGGGTAAACTATGTTCTGAGGTAAAACTGAGTGAGAATAAAATTTAATAGCCCCCTAGGCCCCCGTCATAGTGCCTGGGGTTAATTTGAAAATTTCAAATAACCCTTAGAAGAAGTAATGTTTTTCGAACTCTAGAGAAAGAAAGGATTACTTGTCATCCGAATATTATCCGTCATCCGGATGGGTAGTTATCAGATATGCGAATAACATTAATCATGAAAGAAAATAGTTTCTTTCATGCACTATTAAATTTATAAACATTGAACCCGTATATTGGACAAGGTTACGTGACAGAAATACGATCAATGAAGCACATCTAAAAAATATTTATTTCTTATCTATGAAACGAAATCCCAGGTAGTTTCAACTCGTTTCTTTTTGAACAGACACAGGCATTACAATTACAATTTTTACCTATCGCGACATGTTCTTCAATATTCACAATGTCTAATCTCATTTCCATTTCACTATACTATGGCTTGATTGTTTATGGGCAACAACATGACTGCAGACCACAAGAGTGGCATTTTTCATTTGTTTTTCTGGTTTTACCTTCTCACTACGCAAACGATAGAAATCTGCAGCTCTATTCTATCCTCCTAGGTTTATACAACTCGCATGGTTTAGCAGAAGACACACACACACAAACCTGCTTGATGAGTAACTGTCAACTCTAAGCGGGAAGTCTCTAACGTAAGACCTGCACTCATTCAAAGAATGTGTCTTTTTGTCTGCTATTTGAACTTGGCTCTACAGCCAGCTCTCATAGTAGTTTGGGTTTTCACCACCAGATGGGCTACAAAGTCGTCGCTCTAAAACTGAAGAGAGAGAAGGGAGAATCGGCAGTGACCTTAACGCGAAGGTCCAATTAATCCTCTAGGTACTATTATTAAGATAGAGGCGGTATACGTTGTATCAACACGAAAAGAACTTATCATTTGAAATAACTTATCAATGTTTAACGGAAATCGTTAAGTGTAAATGGAGTTGTTTTATTAACCAAGGAACAACAATATAGCTTATTTTCACATCTGAATATCCTGGAAAATATTTTTTTTCAAACAGAATAAAATACATAAACTTAAATATATTGCATTACGCAGACATTTTACATCATCTGAGTCAACAAACAAGTTAAATGTTTTTGTGTATCGTAGTATGGTTTATACGTGCATCTGTTCATTGTACGCGTTGAGGTTCATCAATCTAGAACTTACATTTTCACACGATCTCAGAGAAGGCAAAGATATTTCCCTTAATAAGTATAGCTTTTATTGCATTTAATTCTCTGCGTGCAAAAGGACATCATCTGTCAGACATTGTCAGACTTAAGACGTAGCTGTGTGTCTAACCCACAAATGAAAATTAAATTTAACTTCATCTATTGAACAGAATAGAATTGGATTTTATTTATGACCTTTAGGCATCTGAGGCTCAGGCCGAGATAGGGTGGGGGAAGAGGGATGTTAAAAGGTAGTCGGTAAGAGTTTAATTTGTAGGTGCCATTTAGATTTGCCTGGTATGATTGAGGAAAACACTGTTCTATGTTAACCTTTCTTGGATAACCTTAATAAAAATTTGTAAATGTAATATTACTCTAACTTTGCAAGTAGAGATTTTTTGATAAATTTTGTTTCCTGATAAGCGATTTATTTGGTAATATTTCGACCAATCCAGGAGTTTTGAGTGTGACAGTCTGACACTAGAAAGCTAAATATTAGAAAAAATCAAGGACTGTTAACTAGTTTCTGTTGTTATTACAATGTCAGAATATTTGTATTCTACTATCTTCAAAAGCTCGGCTTTCAACTGCGATTTAATTTCGTACAAATCAAGAAAAATCTGCGTTCCTGGTGTGACTCACACGGGCACTGAAACCACAGATACCATTCGTCAATCGCGAAACTCTGTTAATATTTACACTTTTGTAATCAATCAAACGTTTTAGAGTAAAGAGGAGATTGCAAGCTTTCGTATGATGTATGTATTTTTGAAAAATAATTTTTATATTTTACTCTACGAAATTTTGAAATTGTATGACGATTCAAAGTTCCGGGTGTGACCTCTGTGAAGACCTCACATGTTAACTCTGTTTAGTACAACCATTCGTACCTGAGAGTTTGAGAAAACAATTACAAAGAAGAACCGCCTTCCTTTAACACCGTAATTAGAAATATATATTTGAATTTTTACTTGGTAAATTTAAATGAATCACCTCTCTTCAAAGAAAAATAAACTGATTCTATTTCTCAGTGAATTTGATCTTCAGTAAGAAAGCATTTATAAAAATTGTAAAGAAAGTCTTAATGTAAGTATTATTTAAACAAAGAAAATAACTAAATTCTAAAAGTTAACTAATTTATCACCTTAAATTTAACTCTTGAGTTTATAAGTTTATTTGTAGAAAAATGATTAAATATCGAACAGGTCGCGTATGTAATGTTAAATCGTTAATTGATCACACAGGTAAAGTATGACAGTAAGTTCACAAAAATGACAGTTTCTGTGTTAATTTTCTTAACGCAATATTTTACACTGGAACTTCCTTAAAAGTATACACCACTCTATGTAAGCCTTGCGTTTCAACTTGCAGAGGATAAATTATTGTTCTAATTTCATTCAAAGAGACCTCCTACTATTTATTGTCAGCTGTGTATTTCGAATTAGACCCTCCAAAAGGCTCAAGAAACATCACTGTAATCATCTTAGTTCTAGAGACGCCGGACTGGCAAACGCGAACATAATTTTTCTTCGTGTTAGTTTTGTCACTAAGCAATTCCACCAGCACGAATATACCTGTCTGCAAATCATCTTTGCTTATTTCAGTATCTGAAGGAATAGAACGAGAATGAACTTCATCGTCTGACTCTTCGTTAAAATCTGAGTAAACATCTGCGAGGGCCAAGATCGAAACATTTCTGATAGAAGAAGTAGAGAAAACAAATCGTTCTTCCTAGAGTAAAGGACATTGAGTCATTGCTGTAGAACACGTGGAGCGATTTGAGACCTTCAATTGGGTGCAAATTCTTTCAACGTTCGTCGAATTTTGGCTTGCAGGCTTGAATTTCTTCCTTTGTAACCACAAGGCAGCAGCAAACATATTCCATTACTGCATTAATTAGCACATACCGGAAATGAATTTGCGTCATCAACTTTATACCTGTTTAAACGAACAGCATTCCAAACTGATCTTTTAACGGCTCCGCCAACTGATTCTTTCCCGTGGGATGCTGAGAAGAAAGACCAAGTTGCTGTGATACCTAGGTCTTCTTTCGATAAACACAGGTTTGACAACGAGTAAAGATTTTTGAATTGAGCCGCACAGTTATCGGAGAAAAAATCAACATGTTTTAACACCCCATTTTGTTGAAATAAAGAGAGCAATAGAGTTCACTGAATTCGATGTTAAAAAAAATATAGGTACGTGAAGTTGGCCCAACCACATCAAGCTTTTAAGACCAAAACAACACCATGATTTTGTGCATATTTTGTGCTAATTTGTGCACACCATCCCATATTTTGTGCACGCTCGGTTTAGCCCAGAAATCGAAAACAATGTGGTTGGGCCA
>JAGDQP010002394.1:0-18223 GCA_022664845.1 Lepisma saccharinum
AGATTCAATTTGTACAAAACTGTTTTGTGCGGTCCTGGAGAGAGTGTTCTAAAATCTAAACTGGGATGAACTTGGAATTAAAATTAATGGCGAATATCTTCATCACCTACGGTTCGCTGATGATATAGTCCTGTTTGCTTCAAATGCAGAAGAACTACAAACCAGAATGGAAGAACTGAGTAACGAGAGTTCGAAAATAGGCCTTAAAATGAACTTAAGTAACACAAAAGTAATGTACAACCAACATGCTGCAAAGAAGGAAGTGAAGATTAACGGAGAGACAATAGGCATAGTGGATGAGTATGTTTACCTAGGCCAGCTCAAAACTTCGAATGCGAAGCTAATGGAAGAAATAAACAGAAGATGTAAAATGGTGTGGACTTCGTTTGGAAGATTACACTTTATTTTCAAAAGCAAACTACCAATGTGTCAAGCGTAAAGTTTATAATCAATGTGTCTTACCAGTAATGATGTATGGCTGTGAAACTTGGATATTAAATTCAGAAATTACTTAAACATTAAGAGTCACACAAAGAGCAATTGAGAGATGCATGCTAGGAATAACTAGGAGGGATAGGAAGACAAATGAATGGATTCGCGCACAAACAAAGGTATAAGATATAAGCAAGACTGCGAAGAAGATGAAGTGGAGATTGGCTGTTCACATAGTTTTTGTATTGTATAGGTAGTCTAGGGATGTCAAAGGCTCGCTCAGCTCGACTCATGGCTCGATCGGCTTTAACCGTCCTGAGCCGCGGCTCGCACTGAGCTGAGCCGAACCGAGCCGCGGCTCACAGGGAGCCGAGCCGAACCGAGGCTCACAGCGAGCTGAGCCGAACCGAGCCGCGGCTCACAGCGAGCCGAGCCGAACCGAGCGTCGGCTCACCATGAGCCGAGCCGAACCCAGTGCGGCTCGCAGCGAGCCGAGGCTCACAGCGAGCCGAACCGAGCTGAGCCGGGGCTCACAGCGAGCTGATCCGAACCGAGCCGCGGCTCACAGCGAGGCGAGCGGACCCGAGCGTCGGCTCACCGTGAGCCGAGCCGAACCGAGCCGTGGCTCACACCGAGCCGAGCCGTGGCTCACTCATATTGAGCCGAGCTCATTTCTGCTCGGCTCGAGCCGTCGGCTCACGGCTCGAGCCGAGCCGATTGACATCCCTATGCGGGATTACCAACCTGGAATTTCTATAAATTAAACCGACCTTACTATTATTATTATTTAATTAATTATAACTATACGAAGGATATGTCTTATTATAGTTATACGGAGGATTAATTATAACTATACGTCCTATGGATGTAAACGGGGACGTCCCGATCTCCTGCCAGGAGATCCGTCACATATTCCTGGGACGACATTTTTCTATGTGGGTAACTACTAATCCGACTACAAAACGTTAAAGCTTTGTTATTGTGAAATACATATGACAATATGGAAAATCTGGTTGCTGACAGTAACTCCCTTTAAATAAGATTTTCTGTTGTTATGCAAGGGTAAAGTAAGCCTAGAGAAAAGCTGAGTTGTGCAGCAAATTGTTTATTTTCTGGTGGTGCAAAGTTGAATTGTGAAGGGAGAGTGCTATTTTCAGGGAGTTGGCCTCCTCAGTCGCTGGGAACGACTAGAAATTTGATTGTCCACTAATGTTCTTTTGTTGTTACGGAAGACCCTGTTTGCTGTGGGAGAAAAACCTAGCTGTGTAACAAATTCACTATTATTGAAATCAAAAGATGACATACTCAGTTGCTGGTAATGGCTAGAATTACTATCCTTGCTCTGTTGCTGATGAGAAAAGATCAAAATAGATACGTGTGCTGTTCTACGCATGATATCAGCAAGGAGAAAGCCATGTTGATGTTAAGAAGTAAAAACTATGAGCCCTGCAAACTTTAAAGCTTTGATGATGTTGAGAAAGAACAAAGTGGTTGTAGACGAGGTTTAAGTGCACGCAGAATTCTATAGTACCGAAGCGGGAGCTAGCAAGACTAGTTGCTACCACCCGTTGGAAGTACAACTCCTATTGTCTTATTGTTACAATGAAAAAATCTTGGTACAAAGTTACGATGGGAGAAATTCTCTATATCTGATATTGGTAGGAGACAAGCCTAGTTGCTGCCAACGATTAAAAAATCGACTTTCGTCAAGATAAAAGCCTCTGTTGTTGTTGACTAAGATAAAGATAATATGAATCGCATGGGCGGTAACAGCACGTTGTTTGCAAAAAACAAAAAACAAAGTAGCTATGGGGAAATTATTTATTTTCATATCGGTAGGGGAACAAGTCTAGTTACTGCCAGTAAGTAAAAATATGGGTTCCTAAAAGGTCTTTTGTTGTTGTGAAAATAGAAACGTGACCAAGTAGTGAGGGCTCCTTAAAAGTTTTAAGAGAGCTTTCTCGCAAAGCAAAATAATAAATCTATTTCGCATTTATAAATAATTTCAGTTTCCTTAACTCATGAGAAATCGGAGTAATTCCAAAATATATATGTAGGGATCGTGAATGGCAATGTTTTGTTTAGGTATCAGTTTGATTTTGTGTTATTGTTTTCGGAAAAGTATAATTTCAACTTTGATAAAGTAACGTCTTGATTTTTCAGCTCAGGGTATAACACATAGTTTGTAAATCTTAAACATTCCCCGAGAACATATATAGCAGCGAAGTGGTCAAAGTTTTAGTTACTCTTTCGAATTTCTTTTAGTTCTGGACGAAGCGTACGTAGCAAACTCTTACGAGATTACGTATGAATAGGAGAATTAACATCGTAAGTTTTAACAATTTCTCAATGCCAAACCAGCATTACAACTGTTAACAATTTCTCATTAGTAAACCTGATACTAATGTTCGAAATATCACGAGTTTAGTATCTATTAAGTAATTTCTGTTATTTTGCTAAGTAATTTCAAATGAATGCTTTAATTATTTCAAACGTGTAACAGGCGTCCTCTGGTGAGCTTTTCAAAATTTACTTTCTTAGAAATAATTTGTGTGGAATCAAAACCAATAATGCTATCTAAGAAATGCTTTCACAAGCGAGAGATACTATTACTTCAAATATCAGCGTTTCCATCTAAGAATCGTTTGTTACATTCAATCTTTTAACTTAGTCTGGTCTACTTCTTTATTTCAAATAGAAGAATTTTAGTTCGTTGTGTTCAAACTTTTATCTTAGTCTCCTCAACTTCTCTTGTTTCAATTGTCAGCGTTGCCATCTATGAAAACTTTTATTACATTCGAATTTTTGAGTTTGCAAGAAAAAGCGTTACGCGAGATTTCTAGTTACTATTTTTATCGTCTTATACTTACAATACGAATATGTAGCAGTAGGAATATTTTTATTAGTAACTTTTGTTGAACATGCGGCGTGTTCCGAAAAAATTTAGCAATTTTAAACCTCTGAGTGAAATGTTGAGTATAGTTATATGCTTATTAAACCCTGTGTCGTTCTTCAAATTTCATATCCACGTTCTAGCCAGTCTTGTGGCCTAAAGTACCAAAGGAATAAACTTGTGAAATAGTCTCGATACAGAAAGTAGAGTTATCCTATATAAGGAAATAAAAATAATTATACTTGTTACTATTTATTTATTCTATTTTAAACAAAGGGAATATACAACACTTATGCCAAAACAGTAATCGTATCTCAGCAAGCAAATGTTCGTAAAAGAAAATATTAATTGATAAGACAATGTTGCCAATGCATTTATTAAAATAGAAAAACAAACAGTTCAGAAAATGTATGCACACCATTCATTTGCAGGTTTGCATGATGCGTTGTTAAAGATTATTCAGTCACACAGTTCCTCGAAGTATTGAAATCACAAACATGTTTCTCTTCGATGTACAACTCATAATTCCCCACACTGGTGTTGTATAGATATTCAAATGTAAAAGCCTCACAGTTTATACGCAAACACTGTTCATTGTATACTTAGAACTTTCTCGGGTTTAAATTCTGATGCTTTGCTTGCCGTAACATCTTGGTAAAGAAATAAAGTCACCACTTCGTTCAGTTAGGAATTTGCAATATTGCGGAGAAAAAGTTATAATTTTTTTTACCATACTGGTGTTACAATGCAATTTTCTATACTCTTTATACAATATTTGCATTATAATTGGATGAGTTAAGATATACTCTGCCTGATTATGAAATTCAGTGAAGAAACATTGACAGGCATGACTCAAATTTTCTTCCCATTTAAAGTAGCAAGATGGACACAAAAGTGGACCATTAGATTCCCAAACCAGCAAAACAGTCTTGATACAATTCCAATTTGGGTAATATTCTGTACACTCATAACAATTTTTCTTCTCCCCCATGACATCATTGCAAATGGTTTGTGGTTCCTCCGCAACGACGTCCATTTCCTCAGCTACTTCTCCTTGAAAGTTCTGTGTACTCATATTATTTGTAACAAGGTAACTACTGCAACAACTATTCAGCTCGGCTTGAAACTCTATCAAAGCTGAACGTGAAGTAAGATATAATCAATAACAGTAGCAGCACCGAGTTGCTTATCGTATCAGGATGCCAGGGCGCTCAGTGCATGCGTCGTAAACAGCTTGAAATCGTATGCCAGACATCTTGATCTCTTTTCTCCTGTGTGTATATGCGTCTGTGCTGCTTCTGTGATACTCCAATATTACGAGGAAAGTAGATTTCTTGAATATATTTAGTAGCTGGCAACTATGACGTAGGGGTGTTACATCTGTAGAATCAAAGACGTCCTCTGAGGGGGTGGAGGATAAAAGCAATGTCTTACTGGGTGAAATGAATATGTATCTGGCTTCTAAAGCTTCACATGTTAAACCATGTTGACTTACAGTTTAACGCTGACACCATTGGGGAATTGAACCTAGGATCCCTTTATAATTATTAGAGATTCAATGGTTATCTGCCGTCACATGTATACGAATTTCTTGTAGTCATTCTCTAAAAAAAGGCATTCTCATCTCAGAATATGCTGCCTGTGGCAACATCCAGTTAATACAGGCAAATGTATTTCCACCTCTCTATGGTAGACAGGTGTGATCGCTACCGCCCTTTCGACCAGTTTATAATCATTTGTGAATTTCAAGTAGGAGTAGACTGACTTAAAGATTACTGGATGGTCGAATCTGAAGTAAATATCTCAGGAAGCGAATTCGACTGTCCCGTGTTCTACATGTAATCCATGAATTTCTTTTCACTTGTGATAGGAGGTATGGTAGAAATTCGTACATATAGTACGAAATATGAACTTATGATATAAATTCAATTTCTTGATACTGCTTCGTTATGCAACATTATAGTATTTCAAAAGTTTTTATTTAAAAAATGCTTCTCTTTACGGCAACAGTAGTGAAAATTAGTTGCTTTGTTTTGTTTCAACAAAAAGAAATGATAACTATATAAGAGTGGTATTCGGTAAAAGAAACAGAAGTGAACCTAAGTAAACGGAACATTCCTGAAGAGAATGGGTGTACTCCTTAATGCTGCTTTTCTCTCTTATGAGACTATAAAAACAAAAAAAACTAATAATTGATTCGTCAATACAAAATTTTAACTTGTACAAAAGTTTAAAAACCGACACAACAAGAATTAATAAGTAGTTTCTAATTCTACTAAAAACATGAAATGAAATTCAGTTTGATCTCATATTTTCCATGTGTGAGAAGTAAAATGGTTGTTTGTAGGAAATAGGATTCATTTGCTCGTTTGAGTTATTTTATTTTCTTAAGAAAGCTGCATTTGATATCTTCCTATTAGTCTTCTTTATGTTGCTTAAATGCTATTTTGTTCATTCCTGTATCCCAAATGACTTGGCGAATAGAAGAACTTGGAGTTTCTCTGGTGATCCCCATTTTAATCTGAGTTTGAACCTTCAATTTCCAAGACACATATGCTATCGATGGAATATGACTTTTCATTTTAAAATGCAAACGAATTCCAACTAAAGAGTATTAAAATATAGTTTGTGATAGCAAGCAAGTAATTGATAAGTTCTTTTCTAAATTCTCGTGTAACTTTAGACTTCTTTCAAGTTTGTATCCTAGATCAAAGGTGGTGAGAGATCAATCTTTCCCGTTGCTCATGTACATAAAGGATACAGAACAGTAGTGTTGTTCATTGGCGTAGGATATAAGCTAGATAGTTCTCAACGGACTTCAAACAGGATAATAGGCAAATAAAATCTGATAGCCTCTCTCGAAAGGTGCGGCAATAAGCGGAAGTTTCGTGTTGAAATAAACATAGTTGTGCTGGAACACCTTTACAAAGACATTTTAAATACACTGTTGGAAAGTTTCTAGATATCATATCTCGAAATTAATCAGTCTAGCATTTTTTCAACTCGTGGCTCGAGTACTGTAAATCTCTCTCTGTTATAAAGTGGTAAAATGAAGATATGAAGGTGGTTGAATGACTGCTTCCAACTTCAGGAACTGCTTGGGGTCTTGGATTCTCAAACTGAGCTAAAGTTGTGTAAAGACCGAAAAGTAACAATTTTTTTACAGCTCTCTGTTTCTCTTTCTATCCCAATGATAACGTATCATCTCCACACAAACAATTCTGGCAGCCCTCTAACAATCTTTCTCTACGATTATCTCGAACAAGTGACGGAGTTTCCCCCATCTCTCTCCCTCTCTCGCGCATGTGCTGTTATTTCCGAAAGAATACTTCAGCATTATCGTAGAGAACGGCGCGCCGAGCATTATGGGGGGAATCTCGCATACGGTTGTTCCTGTTTGGGACGATGATGCTGTGTGTGTCTCTTTGTGTATATTACTTCAGTGGATGAGAAATCGAGGTTGTGTTGGTAATTATGAAGCATTTATTATTTCTGTCTACCTTTCCTATGTGTTAAATTAAAATGACGTCAATAAAACCTAGATCGTCTCCTTCCAATTGTGAAATGGTGAAGGTGAAATGCCGATAGAATAGCAAGGAATCCTTGAAATACTTTGGTCAGACAACATTTTCCTGAATGCAAGGAGATTGACTTGTTCTAGTTACATTCCATAATACTTTCATCAACTGTATTTTATATGCATCATTGTAGTAGCTATTTGAGTTCACATCAGTCACGATTCGGGCTTTGCCTTCGAATTAAAAGCATCTATGACTGCTGTGGCTCAAACCCTGGATCGTCGAAAGTTGTATTCTATAAGAATAGTGCTCATCTCTCCACCATAAAATTAAACTTTTAATTAAACGTATTTTTCCTAAAGAGGGTTCTCCAAAGAGGAACTGAAGCGCTTGTCCGTTCTGCTCGGAACGAAGGAGTCCTAGGAAAACAAATCTGATGCCTATTAATTTAATTATAATTAAAAGAAGACCATTAATAACTACTTCTTGAGATATGAAGTCTCAGCCAATATAGCCGTCAGCTTGGGTAGCAAATGTATTTTACATAAATGGTCTGAGTTAAAGATACCTTTAGATATAATTCAAAATTAAAATAGTTGTTGTTTCACTCAATAGCTATATTAAAACCAGATTCTGCAAGAGTAATGAAATATATTTCAGTAAAAATCTTAGGTTGAGCGGTAGCGTTGTCACCTCAGACGGCTTGGTTCGATTCTGATACTGAAACAAGTGGTGTTCATTTCTCCAGTATTCCTGGTCATATGCCATCTTCGATTTCAATCTGAACCAATTAAGAAGTTTCTCGTTAAAAACTCATCTCTTTTTCTACAAGAGTGATAAAGTGCTTGTCTTCAGAAACATCTACCCGTCGCACTCCTGGACACCCTGAAAAGTGGATGCTTAATTCATTCCTTTGTGACTTTCTCCTTAAAAAGTAAAGTTATATTTATGTGATACTCACTCACTGTGAATGTCAGGTACTAGGAGAAAATTTTCCTTCGTTTTGGACAAGATTTGAACCCGGGCCGTGTCGCTATTTTCCCTTGAGATGTGAAGTCAATCAATTTAAGAAGCTTTTCGTTAAGAGTCATAAATAACTAACATATGAAACTCTGAAACAATACGTTTAAGACATTTTTCGTTAAGAGGTCATAAATAAGTAGTATGTCAGTTGATGTCATCTTGCATTTAAATTATAACTTGAGCTGACTAGAACGAGAATGCATGTTACCAAGGATAGTGTTGTAATCCGATGCTCTAGCGAATACTAATTTTCCCCCTGAAATCTCGTATGTTCAATGTATGGTCCTCTGCTCGACCGGCTTTACCAAGGACAGCGTTGTAATCCGATGCTATACTGACTACTCCACTTTTCCCTTATTAAGTATAGTATAGACTAAAAGACATAGTAACAATAGGAGCTCTCATATGTGATAACCATATATGTTCATCCTAAAGAGGGTAGTTTCCTGTGTGAGCAAATTTAGGATAGAATGTTCTGATCGGGATTTGAATTCGACGTGCTAGCAGCTATCTCCTCTTTTCCCTGTTGGGTAGCTATTCCCTGAAGCTCTGTATGTTCAGCCTATGGTCCCGTGCTTTACCGGCTTTACCAAGTATCAGATATGAGAAAATGTGCCTTGGTCAAGATATGAATCCAATGTAGTACCAGCTATCTCCTCTTTTTGCTGTTGGGTAGCTATTCCCTGAAGCTCTGGATGTGCAAGCTATGGTCCCGTGCTCGACCGGCTTTACCAAGGAGTCTGATGCTCTACCGATTACACCTCTTTTGCCTTATTTAGTAGAGTATAGACTTAAAACGCAGGAACACCAAGAGAAAAGTTTCCCTAAGATCAGATTTGAAGCCTTCACTTCGATGTTGTACCGTCTAGGCGTCTTTTCCCTAAGTAGGAATAGCCAGGTTTGAATCCCGATCAACTACGCTGTTTTTCCCTATTAAGTATGGTAGAGCTATATTGCGCTGACCATCCGATATTGTACCGAGTAGGTGTCTTTTCCCTAAGCAGGTGTAGCCATGGTTGAACCCGAGATGTTCTGATACAATATCGACTAGGCCTCTTTTCTCTAACCAGCTTTGAATTCCGGGTCAGTCCAAAGCCATGCCAACTAGGCTTCTTTCCCGTAGATAAAGATGTATTGCCTCGACCAGGATTGAACCCAAGTCGCTTCGACGGACTAGCTACTAGGCTGTGACGACTTGAAATTCATAATATATATATTTATCTTGTTACTAATAAGTATAGCTAAGCATAAGAAAACGGCTCTAATCTAGGTCCGAACATAAACCGTTCCGACAACGTGCCGTCTACATGCTACTTATGTGCTGTGATTGGCATCTGAAGCCGAAATAGATCGCTTACGCTCTTTGAGACAGCAAAATCGTTGCTATTTTGTGATTTTTTAAATCAGAAATACTATAAAAATGATACATCAACTCAATATTACCTAGTAGGTCATAAGTTCTGTCCCAAACTTGTACGAAAAATTCCAGTAGTTAGGAATGATGTATGAAAATGGCCTAGCATTGATGTAAAACGGTAATCTTGGTTGAACTTACAACACCATTGTTTTCCTTTGTTTCTTGCAAAGTGAAGATGGAATGCGTAAAGAAGATAGATCGTATCGCAGTTCTGGCCTTACATAAGTCCGGACACCCTCCGACGACTATCTTTAAGTTACTGCGGAAATTGAACATTACACAAAAAATTGTTTATCGCACCATACAGCGATATAATGAAACATCGTCTATCGAGGATAAGCCTCTCACTGGTAGACCTCGGTTAGGACACCAGCTTTCGTTAAGGTAGTGAAGGCACGAATCACCCGAAATTCCGATCCGTAAGCAGAAACTCATGGCTCTGCAAATGAACATATCGCGATCATCAATGAAAAGGGCTATCGATGAAGACCTAGAACTGCATGCCTATCGCAGAATTACATACCATCGGTTAAATCAGCGCTTGAAGAGAATGCGACGTGACAGATCAAAGTTGCTTCTGCAGCAGTACGCGGATAACAAGCATCGACAAATCTTGTTTACAGAAAATTGAAGAACACCTCGACCACCAGAATGATAGAGTGTATGCTACAACCAGTGCTCCAGCATGTGAACAAGTTCCCCGAGTCCAGCGAGGTCATCAACCCGCATCGGAGATGGTGTGTCGTACTGGGCCCCACTGAGTCCATTTTTGCCAAAAAGGTGTCAAAACAGGTGCCAAAGTGTACCAGGAGGACATTAGCGAGTCTTGACAAGGTGATGAAACCTCTTGGCAACACTCTGTTCAAAAATAAGCCTTGAGTGTTCCAACAGGACTAAGCACCAGCTCACAAGGCGAAATCGACTCATGAGTGGTTTCGTCGCAACAACATTGCGTTCACCACCACTGGAGAATGGCCGTCGTCCAGTCAAGACTTAAATCCTCTTGACTACAGGATCTGGTCCTATTTGGAGGAGAAGGTGTGTTCTCAACCTCACATAACTGGACCGCTTGAAAACTGCATTAGTGAAAACAGTGGCTAACATAGACATGAATGTGGTGCGTGCTGCCATTGATGATTGGCCGCATCGTTTACGAGGATGTGTCCAGGCAAGAGGAAATCATTTTGAATAAATGTTGTTCCCAATTGATTGTCACTTATCGTTGCTTTATTTCGCAAGACATTTTCATTTTCCTCCGCGTATTTTACTTCTTATAGTCTTTTGCAGTTGGGACAGAACTTATGATCCGACTAGGTATTTGCAAAATGTATTAGAAACACTTTTCTTTCTGAATATTTACTTTAAACGCCGAAAAACTTTGAATATTGTCTTACAGTTGACATCATGAAGAGAAAAATGTACTTATCCGTAATTTGTCGCCAGAAAGAAAGAAGGAAATCTATTGAAGTAATTGGAATATCTATCTGTATGTGAAAGCTTCATTCGAGACTATTCAATAAACACGTTCTGGCAAGCAAGTGGAAAGAGAGAGAACGACTGTATTAGTGTATGTGACCGGCGCGTGACAAAATGAAGGGGATGTACCGTGATAATATGGCGGAAAGCATTGTTTCGTCTATTTCTCGTAAGAACCAATGTAATGTATAAAGCGCGGATAGTATTACTGCATATAAATGGAGGTGAAGGGTAAGTAATACAGAGGGGGTAGTAGAGAAGAGGGCTTTTTCAACTCTTCTTTTTTTTTACTTTTTTCCTCTATAAGAGATGAGAGAAGAATGTATTGATCTGCTTATATGAGTGTTTTAGTTGCACAGCTCATGGAGGAATGAAAAGGATCTCTGCCCCAATTCTGGTGGTATGTACGCAACACAATAAACAGCAAAATAAAGCGTTGTTTTCGCTATAATGTATTGGAAATTCACTGATTTTTACATATTTCAACAAAGAAACTGTGTAATTCATTGAGAATTGAGAGAAGTCTCCATAATTTCAACAGGATAACGGTTTCATTTAGTAATTATCGGGAAGTCATACAATGAAATAACATTCGTATATGGGAGAAATGATAGATAATTAGGCAATGTAATAATAACTGAAAAAAATAGCTAAATTATTACATGAAAATTGTGATAATTGAATAACGTGGTATGTAATTAGTAATAATTCATGTATAGATTGAGCGTTTTACTGTATATAGCTTAAATTAGCGTATTGAAAATCGCGGGCCAGAGAAAAAGTGTCCCATTATTTTTGGCACACACTGTAGAATCGTCCGATTATTATCGCCTATCTCTACTAAGGTGAACGGTCTATTCCACGTTTTTGAATTGTGGCTTGTGTTTGATAATGGCAATGTCAGAGGACCACATACGGCATGTCATGCTGTATGCATTTCACCATACATCTAGCCAGCGCAGCGACACGTAACACCAAATCCGTATGTGGTAAGGGTGCGGTGGATGTTCGAAAGTGACAGAGTGGTTCCAGAAGTTTCGGTCTGTGGTCTCCAGCCTCACCGACAAGGTAGATCTGTGCAGCTGGACAACTAGGCCCTGTGAGTAGAGGTGGAGGCAAATCCAATACAAACTATTGAAGAACTCGTCAGCGAACTCCATGTCTAAAATTCATCATCGTCTGCAGGACCTTGGGTACGTGTCGAAACTCTTAAAATGGTACCCGACGCGTTAACGCCTCAACAGAAGCAGCAGCGAGTTGACATTGCAGTTCCCTGCTCACCTGTCACAGGACGTGAACCATTTCTTGACAGAATGGTGACAGGGGATGAAAATTGGGTCCTCTGCCATAACATTGCACGCAAACGGTAGTGAGTATCTAAGGGGGAACCGCAGGAACTGTGTCAAAACAGGATCTCCACCCCTGCAAAGTGATGTTGAGTGTTTTTGTGGGATATCCGTGAGATAATCCATTTTGAGCTCTTGTCACGTAGCTAGATCACCAATGTAGAAGTCTACTGTTTGCAGCTTTAATGCCTACGGGCTGCATTGTTGGAAAAACGTCCTGCTCTGGTTAATGCTAAGAATGTGCTCATCCGCGGTGACAACGCGCACCCACACACGTCAAGAAGGACCTGTACTAAGATCGAGGAATGTGGCTAGAAGAAATTCCCCCACCCTGAGTTTTTACCAGATCTTGCACCAACAGACTACTGTCTTTTACGCAGCCTGCAACTCCACTTTTCCGAGAAAACACTGCAAAATAAGGATGACGTGCGACAAACAGTGGCCCAGTTCTTTATCTCCAGAACCGGTGACTTCTTTCAGCAGGGAATTCAACCAGTGTTCGATGATTGGGATTTCCACCTCTCTGCAAAAATCTTCCCTCGCTCTGTTTTCTGAAATAACGCCCAAGTCTGGGATATGAACGGATACAAAATACAGTTTTCTACGTTCTGAGAACAATCTCCCTCTCTCTGGAAATTGGACAAATCGGACAATGGATTCAACAACTGGTTGACAGGTGGCAGAGTGTTGAGGAGTCCGATGGAGACTATTTTACTGACTAAAGGTAGTGTTCCAGATAAGTTATCGTTCTTTTCCTCACGGTGCAAAAAATGCGACATTACTTATGGGATAAGCTGATACTAACTTTTTTTCGAAATTGCTCCCTTGTTAACGTTACTGAAGCAAACTTGCGTTTTAATATTTGTGTATTTTGAAAAAAATTGGGCATTGAAGTAAATCGCCCCCCTTGTCTATGCTGCAAGCTCACTAGAAACGTTAAACTATGACTCTCTTGTAAGTTGTTATATTCTGCATCTTGTAGTTAGCATAATAATTATAAACCACGTTCCATCTCTTCTAAGCGATATTGATAATAACTACAGCTGGTTGCGGCTGGTTTCAGATTAAATTTTAGTATGCTTTGACCCTCGTTGAACTAGCCATTCCACTAAGCCTGTCGTTGATGTGTGCGTATACTTGCATGGGTGTACTTGGCGTGTAAGAGTCAGTGGGGTGGGGAGAAAGCAAACCGGACATTTCTTGTTAGGGACCCGTAAGCTCTAATAAACTCCTACCAGCAGAAGAAGTTGATTGGCCGCGTCATCGTTCTGGAGTAATTTGCAGCATTTTTTTTTTCTCTGGATGTTGTTTTTGTTGGTGTTGCTTAAATAAGCCTTCGTGTAACCTTTCATGAATGAAAGTTCAACATACACCAAATGCTATTTATTGCGTTTCTTCAAAGGAAACAGCAACATCAATTAAAATTAGCAAAAATGTAGCTCCAAGAAACAATTAGATCATTATTTCAAAACATCGTCACGAAACGTTCCAAGTGTATAGTATTTCTTCTTTTTTCAGGTTTCCTTTGTATATTTGTATGACTATACAACATAAATTGTGACTTGGTGTGGCATTCAAGAGATAGTAGTGAGATAGTAATCCGAACGCCATAAATGTGTAGGGACTAATGTTACAGTGAAACGATTTAAAAAAAAAAGTATTCTTAGATACGAAAAGCGCCTCGGTGGCACTGGTAGTTAAGAATATTTCTTAAGAGAGTTGAAGCTGAAGATCATACTACTTCTTCAAATAGAAGGTATTTATTAGTTTATTAATTTTGAGTATTATTATTTTAAAGCTTATTTTGCATGGAAATATTATTTTAGTAGTTATATTGCATACGAATATATGTCAAATTGTCTAATTTTGCAGGAGGAAGAGTTAATAGTTTGACGTTTTTAGAAAATACATATATTCAATTTTACAGAATACATTAAAAATAATATTGTCCATATATACAATGCTTACATACCTATGCATTACAAGAAACTAATTGATGATATAGTTAGACACATTCACACTTTAAAATACTCGATTTGTCCCAAAATCGACATATCTGCTGCTGCTATTTATTTATTTATCTATTTCAATATGTTAACACTATAGCTTTCAATAGTAAATATCTAGAAAGGTTCATTTGTATTTGAATTTATTTGTGGCCTTTAGACATCTCAGACTCAGGCCAATAGAAAAGTTCAGATAAGAAACTTAATTTCCAATTTCAATAGTGAATGATCTGGTGGTTATTTCTGTTCCTCTTTACGAATACAGACTATCATAACTTTAGTAGACCTTTCAGTTGGTTGGAATAAGACGACCAATACCAAGTTTGTATTCTGTACTAAAGTCATGAAAGATATTCAAACTTATATTATGAGTGGAAAGTATCCGTGTGTGAAATTACAATCATTTTACTGTGGCAAGTGACACATAAAATCAACCCTCAAATAAATTACACAATATTGAAAGGCAGATTCATTCTTGTTATCTTCCATCTTTTGTATCTTTTGATGTGCAAGACGGTAAGTTATTGTCCCTAACAGTTGAAAGCTGCAATTCACGCAGCTGGTGATTTTCAAACAATAGTCCGTGTGCTTCTGCTTATGTCCTCACGTGTGCAGTTTGATGATACGATATTACGGATGGTCTCATTATATAGGATGGGGGACAAGTATTAGGAAAAGTGATGGTGGCCATCTGAGTAGTACACGTGGGGCCATGGGGAGGGGAAATCCAATCTGGCGTCGGAACATACTATTTCAAGCATGGAAATTACCATATCTTAGAAATTATCAGTGATATAATGGAGGATATACGGCGTATACCCACCTCAAATTTTAGGCATCACCGTATATCCACCAAAAATTTATTTATTACGCAGGTATATGGGTTAGTAAGCGAAAAGTTTCGTTATAATCAGCGAAGCGTATCCCCATCTAAAAATTTAGCATTACATCCCTGGGAACTATTGCACTTAAAGTTCTCAATTGGGTGTCAAATTGTAGGGTTTTGTTGGAGAAATAGTTATAAATTGATCGTAATTACCTTGGTGACCCATCTGCGACCATAGGGAGGGAAAATCCATTATGGCTGCCAAAACAAGCCATTTCTAGCATTGAAACAATCACAGCTTTGGAACTATTGCAGGGTGTCAAATGGATTCTGGTGTCAAATTGTAGGGTTTTACAGCAGAAATGATAAACAAATAATGGTGACCACCGTCTTAGGCCACCAGAAGGGATGAATCCAATATGGCTGCCGAAACAAGTCATATCTAGCATAGAAACATCCTTCTATTCGGAAATATTACAGCTACAACTATGCGTTTGGTGTCACATCGTAGAGTGTTCGGTCAAAAAGATAAACAATCAATGGTGACCGAATTAGATCATGGAAAGAATCCAATATGACTTCCGAAACACGTAATTTCTAGCATAGAATAATGTAAGCTTCAGAACTATTGCACCTAGAGTGATAATTGTGGGAGGGTTTCATGATCAAAATGATAATCATATGTTGGTGGTCATCTGATTGTGAGTAGTCGATCTCGGGTCATGGAAAAGAAAGAATCCAATATGGTCCCCGCAACCTCCGATTTCTGGCATACAAGTAAACATATTAGAGGAAGTAGTTATAGTCCAGTCATAATACGTTAGGAGATTATGGATGTTTTTATAAAATATATTTTATACAAACAATGGAATTTGCAGGTATGTTCTCTTTAGCCTTATAAGTGAAGCTCTAGAAATTTCTTCTGAAATAAAGTTGTGATGTAGTAGCCATCTTGGAAAAGGCAAAACTCGTTTTTCTTTTCTTAAATTTTCGTAGACGGCAGCATGTATGCTAAATCTGTTCCTGATAAAAATTGGAAAGGGCAAAATTATCTACAAAAATCCTATTCTTTTTCTGTATGAGCACCTCCTTCAAATGGGAAAAACGCATACATAAAATATGTTAAGAGTATACGCGTACCTTCATGTTGGAAAGTGGTGGCTAAACTTTAGTTGTTACTTTCATTCAAACACCGACTATAACTCCTAACAATTTTTCTTACACTTTACTTTTAGTTTAGGCCAAACAGATTTTAGCCGCCATTTTTTAAGATGGTGGCTAGTTCTAGAGCACAATTTTATTTTGGGGAAACTTCTAGAATTCCAACCAGAGCGACCCAAGATAGCTATACTCAAATGGCCACCATCATTTTGGTGAAAAAAAAAAACAACAACTACAATTTGACACCAAAATATTTCCAAGATGCTGTTGCTTGTATGCTAGAAATGACTTGTCTAGGCAGCTATATTGGATTCACTTCCTGTTAGCCCTAGCTAGCACTATTCAAATGACCACCATCATTTGCTAACCACTTTGCTAATGAAACCCTACATTTTGACACCAGACTTAGGCCCCTATGGCTATAGGTACAATAGCAGTGAAGATATTGGTACTTCTATGATAGAAATTATTAGTTTCGGCAACCATATTGGATTCTTCCCTTTCCATGAACCAAGTCGGTCACCATCACTTGTTGATCATTTTTGCCTAAAACTCTACGATTTGACACCAAAATTATAGCTGTAGAAGTAATAGTTCCGAATATGTGGTTGCTTGTATGTTAAAAATGATTTGTTTCGGCAGTCATATTGAATATATCACCCCTTCATGACAGCAGATATCACTACCCAAGTGACCACCATCATTTTGGTAATAAAATTCTACAATTTAACACCATAATTAGGAACCTGCAGCTTTAGGTGCAATAGTTCTTTAGATATGGGTGTTTCTATGATAGAAATTACTAGTTTCGACAGCCATATTGGTATTTTCTCTTTTCATGATCCAAGTCGGTCACCACCACTTGTTGATCATTTTTGCTGAAAACTCTCTATGGTTTAACACCAAAATCATAGCTGTAGGTGTGATAGTTCCGAATATGTGGTAGTTTGTATGTTAGCAATGATTTGTTTCGGCAGCCATATTGGATTCATCGCTCGTGGCCTTATACAGTGGTCTCATTGTTTGTTTATCATTTCTGCTATCAACCTCTAAAATTTGGCACCAGAGACATAGCTATAGGTGCAATAGTTCCGAAAGCTGTGATTGTTTCTATGCTAGAAATGACGTCTTGGAATCCATGTTGGAGTTTCCCTCTCCATGGCTTCAGATGGACTACTCGGGTTAGTAGGATCAATTTATAACTATTTCGCTGGCAAAACCCTACCATTTGACACCAAATTGACGGCTGTATGTTCAATGGGTCCGAAGCTATGGTAATTTGCATGCTTGAAATAGTATGTTCCGTCGAACAGTGCGGCCGATTAAAAAAAAAACTGGCCAAAAGTAAAAAGATAGTAACTAGTTAGGGATTTTATATGTTGGGTTGGTTACAGTACATCTGTAATTTTCAGTAATATAATAATATTATGTATAGAAGTAAATATCTATGTATTATCAACATAAGTTATCTCACACAGACATAACCCAATCTGGACTATACTTCTTTAGAAATCAAAATAGAACTTGTTATAGTATATTTGTTCCCGAGAAAACAACTACCTTTGGTATCCAGATTTATTTACTGTTTTACTTCAGTCGTGACAATATGTAACATCTCTTAGGAAGAGTAGTTCCATCCGTAAGTAACCATAATCACTGCTGTTAAACCTCTCAAAATTAAACACTGGACAGTTCATACCTTAAAAGAAAACATACCATAAGTTTCCTGCATCTCTCAGCATCAGAAGAACTTCCATTAACATCTTGTGCCAAATATAATTATATTTAGTACTTCTATCCTCTGCAATTAGTATCATATTTTCGCTAACAATTAACTTCTAGAATGTCAACAAATTTCTAATAGGATAAACAAGATACCATCGTAAAATATACAAGTGCATCGACAATAAAAAGAAACACGACAAGAATACTACAGTAGCATCAACTCATAACTTATATCAACCAGATTCCGTCATGATACATACTTCATTTTATTACAAGAAATTACTTATGAGAGTCTTAATTTCCTTTTACCTGTCCCAGAACAGAAGTCACAAAGGTACCTTTGTTCGATTGGAATCGATTGTGTTACTGAGGCAGTAAACGACACACGTGTTGAAAGTTG
>JAGDQP010002394.1:18623-28791 GCA_022664845.1 Lepisma saccharinum
GAATCTTTGAGCATCATATGGAGAATATCTGAGATAAATTAAGATCTATCTCTTTCCAGACAAATATTTGTGTGTGTGCGTGCGTGTGATAAACGTAGATATGAGTATGTTTTGTTCCAAACGGCCATCATATCTAACTTTGGAGAGTGTTGGTTTCGTATTCGGGAGGTCCTCGATTCCGTACCAGCGGCTGACTGTCTTGACTTAAGTTTTCCCAGTGTTTTCCTCAGCCACGCCAGGCAAGTACCGGGATGAAACACTTCGCATCAAAAATGTGCGACAGCGAACGCCGTGCAGCTAGGCAGCCCAAGTGACACCTTCTTATCCCATAATCGTGGTCTGGTAAACAAATCCCCTCTTTCTCGTTCCTTCGTCTCGCCAATACAAAAATCAACAAACATCATGAGCACGTTGTTGTTTCAAAATAGACATGTATTAGTATCGATAAAATGAATGATTAAAAGCGAGACGAATCAATATACATAAGTTGATGGAGGGAGAAATTGAAACATACAATGAAACATTGAAATTGATGGATATCTGTTAGACACAGGCAGAGAAATGAGAGAGAGAGAGAGAGAGAGAGAGTGAGAAGAAGAAGTACAGATAAAAATATGGAATTTAAACATAGTAAAAATATTAAGTTCAGTTCCCACAGTATAAAGTTCAGTGCCCACAAATCTTACAGGAAGATAGAAGTGAATTTTGGATTTTATATTTTTTCAGGGCTATTCGAATATATAAAGGGTGTATTTAAAAAAATCCATTAAGTCATTTTCAAAATGGAGACCAAACTTGGTGGTCGGCTTAAATACTCATGTTTTCCAGTGAAACTACAGAGTTTTGGGACACATCTAGGATAATGTCAAAAGTGTAACACACATGCTTTGTTTGTGCGGGGTTCGTTTGCAAATTCGATGGGGCTTATTAAACATACTGGTTCAGAATACTTTGTAATCAGGGTTTCTGCCAGGGTTTTCAGTTTGGGGGTGTAAACTCAAAATTGGGAGGGTGGACGTAGAGTTATGCACGGTTTCTATCAACTTTTGTCCGCAAAAAGTTAAAGTTGGGGGTAGTCTCGAGGATTTGGGCTGACACCCCACAGGTGCCGGGGTCTGGCGGAATCACTGATTGTAAAAAAAACGGTAGATACCGTAGGTCATACCTTCTATTCCAGACTACTAATGCAAATTGAACATAAAAAGAAAATGTATGAATGATAATTTTTCTGCCTAAGAGCCAAGATTATAATTCTAAACTGTATCAAAATGAAAAGTTAGAAATACTCAAAAGCAACGTTAGCATGTTCCTATAGGCATAGTAAACCTTACATGTTCCACATTACAAACGTACAAAACAAAAAGAAACACATGCAATAGTATATTGATAAATTATAGGATGAAAACGAATTTGGTGCCAAACTAATATAAAAATAATTCTTCTCTTGACATAGCAAAAAAAGGGGTCCATTTTGTACTCATGTCTTAAAATGTATCTGATCTGGACATTCCGCTCTATACGAGTATTCCATCTATTGCGAATATCACGTTCTAATAATTACAACACTAATGAACTAGTGTTTATAACAATTCGCACAGATGGAATGAGCACGACAGAGCTGAAACGGGTCACCGGCTGTCCGGGGATGCTGGTCAAGTTTTGTACTGTTTCGTAGGGTGTAAGATTCGAACTCATGCAGACCCACTGATTGGATTTAGATCTGATAACCCTGAGGATGAAGGAGAGATTTTAATTATTTCATTGGGTTTGAACTGTGTCTGTTTCAGGGGTGACCAGGATCGGGGATGTTACCCCTAGAACACGAAAAATACGACGCCGAAATTCCCAGTTAAATAAGTTATCCAGACCGGGTCATTGGGTTACCGGGTCTCTTATGTTTGGGTCAGACCCTATCACTGGGTCATCGAAAGTGGCCCGGATTTAGCTGTGGAACACGCACAGAGAGTGTGTGTGTAAAGTAAGAAAAAATAAAGATAAATTGATAGAGAGAAGAGGAAGAGAAAGACGCAGCAAAGACACGATAACAATACATCATGAAAGAAAGGGAGAGAGAAAGACCAATGAAAATCATGAAAACTACATTATGCTATACAGCACACATACTGTTTACTCAGATTCTGACCAGTGATGCTTCGTAAGTTCTCCACAACGGAGATGAATCTCTGTTTGAATACTTCAGCATATGCGAAAAAGAAAGTGGCTGGTGGGTAATCGAACCCAGGTTTTCAAATTAGAAGTCCAGCACGAAAGCAATACTCCACAGGTGCCTCTATCCGAAACGTGCTTAACAAATGATAAGGTCTTTCTTTATTTCTAGGAACAATAACATGAAAAGAGGATACTTCTGACCAATGACGTATTCTTAACTGTCCTGGTAACCCCTTGAGTCTTGATTTGGACTTTTCCAACCTACATTCATAAATCGTATTCCTCTCTATAGCAACTGAGGTGATTCATTCCACAGTCGAAAATATTCTCCGTTTTGTATGAGAAGTGATGATTAGATTATTCACAATCGCTTTGTAAAAACTTGGCTTAGACAGGGTTTGGACCTATGTTAGCTTGCTTTGGTACTGAAATGTTCAGAGCAGAGACAGCAGCCATGAATTACGAAGTTCAACACAAGGATTGAGTATATGTGTTACATTTTGTCTGCATGTAATGTGTGGTGATCATTTATTCTCCTTTATTTTAACGTAAACCAGCTCTAACGAAGCTAACATCAGAAAAAAATGTCATTAGCAAATGGAAAAGTTAAAACTTCAATTAAAAGCTCAAATACGCTTCGTGCAATATGGCAAGTTGAACATAACACAAATTTTAACTTTTGACAGTTTTTATTGTAAGTATAAAAAGTCGTCACTTGAAGGCGAATCGAACCTACAATCATAAGATTTCCTTCTCCAGCAAGTGCCTCAGGATTGAATTTGATTCGTCATCATATGTCTATATTAGCGAAAGTGTAGCTTTTTGTAAATTTGCGGATCGGACTTACTGACTGAAGTCGCCTAGCATCAAAATTATCTCCACAATTTCAACTTCTGTGGAATAAGAAAAAAAACTACATGAACTTGCAATAATGTTAGCGGTATCGAACTTGCCTACATGGAATACTGTGCAGCGCATTCCTCATGGCCGAAGTCTTTCAGGCTCTTGGTTATTGTACTTTTTATGCTGATGAGTATGGCATCGAACCCCATATTTTCCAACATATTTTTTACTTTTTCCAGCTAAGTCGGAACGTTAAATTTTCGTTCTCTACCAATTGTAAATGGCGTTTACATTCAAAATAAGACAAATTGTGGTTGAATTTATTTGCAAATGTTTATATAGTAATGAAGAAGAGAATAAAGCCAGTACGCAAAGACAAAAACTATTTTGAAACATTATCAATAATAATTGCGACGAACGGCTAAACAAACAGCTGAGCTTCTAACGATGGAACATATATATTTGGCTAAACTCTGTTCCGCCACTCTATTCAATAGTCCCCCACGGATTTGAACCCATGTTTACGCACATCAAGAAGTAAGAAATATTTTGTGTAACGCTATACACAAGCTTATTCGGCAAAACCATGTATAGTATAGCTCCCGACTTTTACGTATAGGTTAGATCAGGGTTTCATAGCCTGAGAAGTACGACTCCCAAGGGGATCGCGAGCCTAACCTAAATGTAAAAACAGAATCTCAATATGTCTAGCCGTTTACGAGATATACAGTGTTAAATATTTGACCTTTGACTTGATCTCGAGGTCACCACTTTTTTCAAATGTAGTGTTCAACGCCCTAATCCCAAATTTGAAAACAGAATTTCGATATGTCTAGCCGTTTACGAAATATACAGGGTTAAATATTTGACATTTAACCTCGAGGTCACCACTTTTTTAACATGTAAAATTTAACGCCCTAATCCTAAATGTGAAAACAGAATCTCAATATGTCGAGTTGTTTATGAAATATACAGGGTTAAATATTTGACCTTTAATCTTAGTACCATTTTGTTAACTTAGGAGCAGGTAGTTTTCACCTATTAGTGACCCTTGGTTATGGTTATAAGTGCTTAGTCAACAAACTCATATTGACTACTATTGACCATTCGGTCGAGTGTGGTCTAATATGTGGGTTAGGGATAGAAACTAACTTCAAAATTGAGGATGAATAAAGGGTCGTAGTCTTTCATGCACTGGTGTAATCTCTACTATGTTAATAGGATGTGCCGTCTAAGGATTAGGTATTCAGATCTTAAATAAGGGTTGGAAAATGTGTTCGTAGTCTTTTATAAAATAGGGGATGCGAAATATGCTTCTAGCCTTTCACGAAGGGGATGAAAAAAGGTGCCGTAGCCTTTTATACAATGTGAACAAAAACTGCGACACAGCGTATCATACAACCCTGGAAAATTGACTCCTTGCTATCAGCCAGGTACGGGGAAAGTAGTGCAATTCCTCACAAAGTGCTTTCAAGTGTCGTCACTACTACTGACATTCGAAACAAAATTTAAAGATATTTGAAGTCTTGTAACTCGTGTTCCGGTAGATTCCGAAATATAGTATTACAAGATTGTTTATTTGAGCAAATCATCAATACACTGTTGAAGTTTCATACTGATTTGCGATTTTCACTGGAGATAGTTTCCTTGTATATAAGGATTACTGCAGCGGTGTTTGTGGCGTGAAATGTCCTTCCGTTTTCTTTTATTTTGAACTGTGGTAATCCTAACATTATCCGGTAGGTAGCTGCAAATTAAAACTCCAGTGACACCACGTTTCTGAACTACGGAGATTCGGAAATCGCAATGAGTCCTGTATTAGTTGAATGGACAAGGACAATGGACATTATATTTACGAGGCGAGATGCACACTTAACAAACCTTAGTAATTACAGGCTAGATAGGTTCTAAATTAGTACGGTTAAAAGCAGTTTGGAAAAAGAAGTTCCAGGAAGCAATGAAATAGTGGTGAAATTTTGAGGCATAGTTCACTAAAGGTCCGATGTTCAAAAAGCTGATTGATTCTGATATTCCATTGTTCAGGCTTATACTTGATTATCGTCACAATTATGTCAAAAGTCCCTATAAACTTACAATGTTCTTTAGACCTATGAAGTTTACACAAGTTAATTGTTAATTATATTTAGCGACACGTATTATTACATTTTGTTACTCCGTTCTATCCTAAAGTCTCAACATCTTTTACAACCTCTGTGGATGGTGATGCTTTAATTTGCGAACTTGTAGGAAAAGTTAATATTTTATGTTAGCTTTTAATTTGTGTCAGATAAAACAGTACTTTTATTTTTCTTTCAGTTTGAAATTGGATGTCTCATCACATAATTCAAAGTGAATCAATACTAACGGAATAACTAGGCAATTGTTTGAAAGAAAACAGAACATAATTGAAGTGTTGACAGACTATTAGCAGTCATAGGAGTATTGTGTGTATATGTGTGTGTGTGATTTGAGAAACAAATTCAATTAAAATGACGTTCGAATCTGTTCTAGAAGAAGTTGGTAGTTTTGGACTTTATCAAAAATTATTATGTTTCTTCTTAGTGTTCTATACAACCGGAATATGCAGCATAACGTACTATGCACAACTTACAATATTGATGACTCCACCACATTGGTGCTGGAATTCTAACATGGAAGCGTTGAAAGATCAATTACAGTTAAATACGGATGACGTGAAGAGATTTACGCTACCACAAGAGGAGAGCGGTGACTTTAGCCAATGCCTGCGATTCGACGTTGACGCGGCTGCTGCGTATATAAACTGGACTGCGGCGCATAGGCCAAATGGTCAGGAAGGAAGTAAATATCCTGTGATTAACTGTGATCAGTGGAACTACAATTATTCGGCCATATTCCCAACTCTTACAAGCGAGGTAAGTCATTGTTATGGTAGTTTACTCTATATTATTATTATTATTATGTATTATTTTGTAATTTCTCATGTTCCGAAAAATAACGAAAACCAGTAGGTAGCCAATTTCAGTATTTTCCCCACTATTATGAAAAGGGGGCTCAAAATGATCCCTCCAACTTTGATTGTCTCTTACAGCGATTGTGTTGAATGTGGAAAGATAATAAAAAGCCTATTACATTGCACTAGACCTTCACTTTTCTGAAGAGAAAAATAATAATAATGGAAGTGATATCACCATTTAAGGAGATATTTGGAATTCATTAAAATACAGTAAGGAATCATTTTGGAAACAGCTTGAGACAAAATAATCCTATTGTGTGGGCAAAAGGATCCTTGGGATCATTTTACTTCTTCAAGTCGTGCAAGTTGAAACGTGAAGATTATGTTTTGCAGAGCAAACATTGGCGTAACTAGAAAATTTTCTAGGAGGGGGCAGGTCATTTCAATGAGAAAGCTGGAAATCCGATGCGTGATGTCTTTACTCGCCAGTAATTTAATATTTCGTGCTTCTTTTGTCATTTTATAAGACTGCCAAAATGGATATTATCCCGATTAAATTGTTATTTGTCTTGTTTTAACAGCTATACTTCGCCCACAGTTTCTTCCTTTGGTGCCGTAACTTTGGGATGAATTCGCTTATTTCAAATAGTGCTAAAACACACAAAGGAAACTAAGAATTTACGTGCAATACGTAAGGGTTGGTAGCACTGACCAAGTAATATAACACGGAGGCAATTTTTCTACACAGGTAATTGACTTCAGTGCACGCAAAGTTCAGGCTTCTAAGTGTGTTTTACATTTCACAATAAATCTACAACTAATACTTGACAAAATCGATATAAAATTATGACAGTTTGTCTTACCTTTTCACTCTCAACTTTTTTAAACAAGCAGCTGAAGACAGAGCGACGCGTTCCCTGTCTCCGGCTGATGCTCAGTGGTGCTGGCATTTATAGTCGAACGTCAACTGCTTGCTTCTTGAGATAAACCTGTGACAAGCTTCGTAAAAATTATCACGAGATTACTTGTATCACGAGTATACCATAGATTACCCTACTATTACATAGGCGCAGTTCGTAGTGCTTAACAGGATGTTGTTTTCTAATGTGGGATTAGGAACAGTAAATGTTCACGAAGCAAATATAGAATCATACTTAGAACGCTTCGAACATTACTGCTGTGCACATACTGTGTCAGAAGATAAAACAACTTATGTTGTTAGAGTCAATAAGATCTGAGGCTTACGATATGTTGCGATATGTTTACCGGTTAATGCACATAATAGTTCGTACGATTAAATCAAAAGCAAATTGATTGAACATCTCGGAACGCATTCATGCGATATAGTTTAAAGTTAGAAGTTTCACTTGTTGCACCAACGAGATCAGTCAGTACAGGATTTCCTTAGAGCACTTAAAAATCAAGCTTCTAGATGAGGATATGATGAGTATTTAATTACAATGTTTAGGGTCCAGTTTGTTTTAGGTATGTACGATGAAGCGGCGCGTCTTCCTTTCGGTCTTTTAGCCGAAAGGAAGTTTACATTCAATAAAGCAGTTGAACTTGCTATGCTTCTTCATCTACTATGCCTAATGTATCTACATATAAAATTTCAAGTTCATATCTTAAATAATGTGTAAAATGTTTTTTCGCCGCCATCTTTGTTTTAAAAAGACGACTTTTCAAAACTTTTGTTATATTTTCTTCATCTACTATGCCTAATGTAACTACAAATAAAATTTCAGCTCTTTAGCTTAAATGGTATACAAAATGTTATTTTTGGCCGCCGCCATCTTTGTTTAAAAATGGCAACTTTTCAAAAATAAATTGATAATTTCTTAATATACTCATCAAAATACACCATTCTGCCAAGTTTAATTTTAAAGCAAAAAAAGTGTTCGGCGCGCCCTATGTTTTTCGTTTTACACATGCATAAACAGAATATATTTTTCTAAAAATATTAGTAATTCATAATACAAAGTATGTTTTTAATATGTTTATAGCCCTAGTCAACGAGGTTATGTATTTTGTAACAAATATGTTTCATATGGTATTGCACGCCCGTCATGCTTTTCTTTTTAGTCATGCATAAACAATATATATTTTTTAAAAAAAATAACGTACATTTGTTTACTACATTTAGTGTCTGTTGTCTCTAGTCGACTACGTTACGTATTCTGTAAAAAATATGTTTCATACGGTATTGCACGCCCTTGTTTTTCTTTTTACTCATGCATAAACAAAATATTTTTTACATAACGTACGTTTCTTTGCCATGTTTAGTGTCTGTATTTCCTACCCTTTAAGCTGTGTGTGTTTCTATTAGTTATTCATCTTTTAAAAACAGCAAAAACAAAATACGTGGTCTTACCTTATAGTGTTTTCAACGCCATTCGTCTTATTATTCCCGTCCTATTTTGGGTGTGATCCACAGACCTGAAAATAAAAACAATTTATGGTTAAAATATATCCATACAATTTTATTAAACATATTCTTTCACAAAAAAATGTACTAAAACAGGTAATTCCTTCAGTAAAATTTTCCAAGGGTTTCCTCAGTCCCACTAGGCAAATACAAAATTGTGCACTTTAATGTTAGTTCTACACACCTCTGTCCTATATCCCATACTTTTTCCTAGATCCCTGCTTAAGTTAAAGTATCATAAAACACGTAATTTCTTCCGTAACATTTTCCAAGGTTTCCCTCAGTACCAACAGGCAAATACTGCAGTAGTGACTTCACGTTAAGTCCTGGCCGCCTCCCGCCCTGTTATATTTCTTCCATTTCTCCAAAATTCTACCTTGGCCAAAATAAACTAAGACAATTCATTCAGTAAAAATTTCCAAGGTTTTCCTCAGTCCCAACAGGCAAATACGGTGGTAGTGACTTCACGTTAGGCACAATTCTTTACGTACAAAACCAACATGCACAAATAATAAAAACAAATTTCGTCATGCATAAATAAAAAATGTAGCTGTAATTTTCTTAACGTCATCGTCAATAAATTAACATTTTACCAGCCCAGTAACCAAGCGGTCTGCGGCAGTACGCCATCGGTTTAAGTCCCGGCAGGGGCATAAATGTGAAATTTAACAGCAAAAGGCAAATCGTTCCGGGCCAAAGTCAACAATTACTAAACTGCCGCCTATAAAAATAAATGTTACTAAAGTTTTTAATAAATTAACATTTTAAAATTTCTAAACATCACGACTTTAATTTAAATAAAGACAAAAATGAACAGGTGATAACAAAATGTTGTATCGTCAACCGATTTACGTTACTGTGTAAATTGTTATTCTTCTATAAAGTGCAAAATCAGTTCATTTAACGTTAGAAAATTTGAGGACACCACAAACTATTGTGAACTAGAAACGAAATATGCAAAAGCATTTTTCTTAAAAAAAACAACCCAAAAAATAGTTACCATTGCAAAATTTAAAACATTCTGTTTTGATAATTCCTTCTAGTGCAATCATTTTAGAAAGAGTGAGTCGTGCTTTTCTTTCTATTTACATAATCAAATATGCATATTATCTTATTACTTACCATGAAAACTCTCTCCTTATTTCACACAAAATAACACACACTTTGTCAGAATAATTCACTTGCAACTGTTCAGTAATGAAACAAAGCGAATAGTGATCAAAATGAATCCATCAATACCAACTCGCTAAAACCAATTTCCCCTACCTTTTCTTGTTTTTCTTTCTTTTTTCATTTTAAAGGAGTTTCCCAATTAATTGTCCTTTTTTCTACAAGCAAAGAAGGGTAAAATTGGTACCTATGATTTTTTGTGTGTTTTCTCCCATTTTTAATCAACGAAGAAGAGGAAAAAAGGCCTTGCTGGCAGAGCCCTGCACGGGCCGGGCGCGCCCGTTCGGCCCGGCGGATTACCCGGCCCGGCCCGACCCGACCCGGCGAACAGCCCTGCCTGTTTCAAGTACACCGGGTCGGACCGGGCCGGGCACATTCCGGGCCTAGCCGGGCCGGGCACATTCCGGGCCGGCCCGGACACATATGATGTGGGGCCGAACCAGGCACAAGTACTTCCTTGCCGGATCGGGTTGGACACTTCAAAAGTCGGATCGGGCGCTAATACTGTCTGCCTATGTTAATCGTAATTTATTTGGATGCAACTTCCAATACAAAATAAACTATTGATAACGTATCACGTGATATAGATTCCGGATACGGCCATCTTGGCCAAATTAGCAAATTTC